>JABUQX010028227.1:27500-29457 GCA_015478945.1 Trachelipus rathkii | reverse complement strand
GTGGGTAAGTACGAAAGAGCAGTTAGCTGATGTGTTTACCAAAGGAAGAGTAGATGTGAGAGGGATAAAAGAATATGTTGAAGGAAAAAAGGTGCGGGAGAGAAAGATATAAGTATGAGAGTTTTTTATGCTTTTTGTTTTTTTCAAGCATTACTTAGTCTGGCTTGTGCTCCTGTATGTTCTGTACTTGACTCTGGCGTGTTATGTGAAGTAATTCTTCTCTACGACTTTGCATTAAGAGCATGCACAGTAGCTTATGTACTAGCTATATATATGATTATAAACTAATTATTTTTTATTTTCATTTTATTTTTTTATAGCTAACTTTGTTTCTGTCTTTCAGTGTATTTAGATGGTTGGTGATATTATGGCTCAAGAGATTAAATTATTAGTTTGAATAGAAGTAGGAATAGTGTGGATTCTCTCGTAGGAGGAACTCAATAGGATTGAGAAAGGTATAGGAATAGGAAGCTACGAAGGAATGAAGCAGGGTCACTGTCCCTAGTAGCCCGGGGAGGGGTTGCCTGGGTTTATTATCATACAGTTATGGATGTACTATCCCTCCCACTTATTAACTCGTAGTATATAGTCCTCTTAAGTAAATCTCATATAGCTACAGTATGGTTAAGCTATATTACAAAAGAAGGCTTTTAAGTTGTATAATATGTTTACTCTGGAATTATAAGATAATCGTACTATATGGTTAATTATAATGAGTGGGTGTTATTACTGAGTAAGAAGTTTGTATACGAGCTATTTATTTTATCATATATATTATTATAATATTATATTTAATTATATATTCTAATATATATTATATCTATATATATATATTAATATCTTAATATTATAATATTTTAATATTATATATATTAATATATATATATATATATATATTTATATTATATATATATTGAATATATATTATATTATATATATCTTATATATTATATTTATATATATATTTTAATTAATTATTTTATATATTTATTATATATATTATATATATATATAATTATATATTTAATCTTATATTATATATTTATATATATATATGTATACTATGTATATATTATATATATATATATATTAATATATATATATATATATATATTAATTTATATATATTATATATATATTATTATTATTATATTATATTTAATTTATATTATATATATAATGCAAAGATATATATAATATATTATTGATATATTAACTATATATATATTATATATATATCATCATCTGTCCTTGCTCCCCAATAATTGAGGATATAGGGCGTCTAACTGCTCACTACGCTAGGAGTTACCGAGGCACAATGCTCCTGGCGTATTATTATTTCTGGTATTATATAATGTAGTAGTAAGTGAGGGATACCTACAGATATCTACTAGTACCATACTGTATGATGAGAAGAAATTGTGGGGTGAATAGTAGGATGAGATAAATAAATTATATAAGTAGATATATTAATTATCGAAATAAAAGGATAGGGAGAGGAAGGAGACTTAAATAGATTACACATATGTGACAAAAGACACATACTAGTGCTGGGGTTTGGGGCTATGGGATGTGGGTTGAGGATGGTTGAGTGATGGTGGGTACTGGGGTTGGGATGTATGGGATTATATATATATATATAGGGGGTTGGGTGTTTGGGGTGCTGGGGTTGGGGTGTTAGGGGCTTGGGGGCTGGGGTTCAGAGGGCGAGTGGCTGCGAGGCTGTGGGTGTTAGGGGCTTCGGTGAGTGGGCGCACGTAGGTGTGTGGGAGGACTAGTTGGTGGGTAAAGATCTATTGGTTTGAATCGAAATTTCATAATGTTACGATTATATGGAGTGATCTTTAGGGTTGTTTTTGCTGAAGAGTGGTTGGTCAGAATAGGAAGTGAAATTGATTAACTTTAGGATGAAAGCTTATATGGGTTTAGTGAGGTAGTATGATATGATGGGTAGCTA
>JABUQX010028227.1:0-22500 GCA_015478945.1 Trachelipus rathkii | reverse complement strand
AGTGCTATTTAATAGGCATGATAGGCCGTGAACTTGTTTAAAAGTTATATAATGATACAATCTTCCTCTCTAGTAGTTCCTAGTTCTGCAGCTGTAGAGCGAATATTAAGTATGTGGTGGGATATTTTTGGTAGGTGGCATTAAGAGGTTCTGTCCTTTAGACTGCTTTCCTAGTTTTGAGCAGTTAACATCTATTTTGAAGGTATATAATGTGATCTCTTGTCCTTTGAAGAATACATTGAGGAGGAAGAGGGAAAATGCCTGAAGTTTTGTAAATATTCATTTCAATTTTTTGCATATAATATTTATAAATAAATTTTTTGTAAGCATATATAAATAGCGATAAGTATTTTAATATTAATAATAACCTTTTTGTGAAGTCTCACATTATTAGCGGCAAGACGTGCGACTCGATTGGCGGAGGTTTGAATGGTCTGACTAGGTGCAGAAGAGCGTTAGGGGACTCCATACGTTTTCTCGAAGTGCGTAAGGGCGTTAGGCGGAGCTACTCTAAATGAGGGGGGTTGCCCACACATGATATAATAAGTAAATATCATATTATATATATAATATTATATTATATATATTAATTATATATTATATATATTTTATATAATTATATATATATACGTTAATATAATATAATTATAATTCTATATATATCCTATATATATTATATATTCTTTATATATATATATATATATATATATATTATTTTTATTATATTATATATATATATTATATATTTATATTATATTAATATATATATATATATATATTAATATATATAATTATATATATATATATATATATATAATCTAATATATATACTATATATTTAATATATATATCTCATATGTATATATATATATCTATATATTAATATATATTATACCATATATATATATATATTATAATTAAATATATCTATATATTATATAATATCTATATATTAATTATATCTTATAATATATATTATTATATATATATAATATTATAATATATATATACTATATATATATATATTATATATATTAATATATATAATATATTAATTATAATTATATATATATATATATTATATATTAATATATTCATATTATAATTAAATATATCCCGTCACAATTGTGTGTTTGAAATTTTCCATTGGGAGTCGGAGTCGGAGTTTCAGTTTTAATAATATCCAGTCGGGAGTTAGTCGTTTTTAATATCGACTCTGTGAGTCGGAGACACGTATACGATTTTTTTTTCTGACTCATCCCTGATATATAATATGATAGGCTATATATTTATCTTCTATATTATATAATCTTATTATTATATATCTATAATATATATATATATTATATATATATATATATATTTTTATATTATATATATAATATATATATTATATATTATTAATATTACTATAAATTAATATTATCTATAGTATATATATATTATATATATATATATATATTTTATTTTATAATAATATATTAATATTATAATATTATATATATATATATATTATAATATTATATTAATATATATATATTAATTTATTATATATATATATATATATTAATATATATATATAATAAATATATATCTATTATAATATATTTATATAAGATTTATATATATTACTATATATATAATATTATAAATACTTATATATTAATATCTATATATATATTATATATATATATATCTACTTTTTCTCCCCAAGACTGGGGGTAAAGGTGCGTACATGCATCATGAAAGAAAAGCAGTAGGAGAATTGACAAAAGTCGAAAAGAAAGCCCTCAGCTACCGTTCCCTCTGTACCCACCCCCTCTGTGCTTAATTAGTAAGAGCTCGTCGCAATCAGAATAATCCACCCTAGAGCTTCACAGGTACAATGCGATAAGGACCCCACTAATGGTTAAATCATCAATGTAGAGGTTATTCCATTTGAGTCCGCAGGTGGGTCCAACCATCTCCCACACAAAACCCCATATACCATTCTCTTCCTATTAATGCTCACTTTTTATTCTCTGCCTTGCCAACTCGCTTTCTTTCCTCAGATCCACTAGGTAATTACTGACTCAATCTCCAACTTTTTTCTTGTCTCTCCAGCTGTCGGTTCCCAATCAACTCGTCAACACTATATCATCTGCTTAACCACCGATCTATCCATATCATAGCTTTTCATCACTGAATACAATACCATCTCAACTATCTATTGATTTATATTATACTTTTCCATTTTATTCTCTCGTTTAAATCTTTTCTTTTTCTTCACATTATACAACTCTCTAATACGTTATTCCTCATTTTATCTAATTCTTTCAGCCCTAGCACGTCCGCTAATATTGTCTTAATCTGAAACATTGAACTTTTAGAATCTATACTTACTTATTTACAAGACAAAAGTGTCACTTAACTATATCAAATAATACTAGAAGTTACCTAACAATACCTCTCATCAGCTCTGCGCATCTCATAGACTTAGTTTCCTTACATTTACGCAAGATTTAATTGCACACAGCTCACTTCCCTGCCATTTACACTAACTTATCCTACTATAACACTCCGCATCAATCTGTTCCTTCTCTTACCAACATTATCATCCTAAATATTAAAACTCAGACACTTGTTCCAGCTGCTCATCACCATCTAACTTAACTTCACATATGAGGACTGTCTCTCACATCTCACAACCATTAACCTTAACTCTTATTATGTTTACTTTAATAACAACCTCAACTTATTACACACTCCCTGCAAATCTTTCCTACCAATCCTCTCAAACTCTCTTCAATTCGCCACACATCTCTAAATTCATCTGTAATAATATCCCCCTTATTAAGCGTAAACCAACTGGTATCAATTCTTCCTCATATCTAATATTCATTTTCTGCCACCACCCATCTCTAATTATCTTTTCATAACTCCCATATACAATATACAAATTTGATTATTACCAATGGAGGACTAAAAATAAATCCTTGCCTTACTCCTACTATTTAATACTACATTAATATATACCATATCACTTATTTGACACAATTTTTTTTATACACATCATCTGCACTATATCGTATATCATACTTTTGATTCCATTCAGAGCTACTACCAACACCTATTATATATTCATTATAACACTTGCCATATGAGCTTTCCTATTAACGTCTACTTGACAATCCTTAAAACCTAATACAATTCATTTCTTCTCTCTCATTTTCTCAATCATTAGCTTCAATGAAAAGAATTTGATCACACATTGAGAATCTCTCTCATCCTCTTATATCCCACTCCTAAACGCACCTTTGTTCTTTCACCATACAGTCCTTCTCAGTACTTGGGACGCACTCTTTTCGACCAAAATATTCAGCATCCAGCATAAATCTTAACAACACTCAATAAACTAATTTCGCCTAAATTTTACAGTTCCCTTTATCTTCCTTACCTCTATATATAATAGCGGTACTTATTAATGCTCTCGCTCCATCCCTATGGAACTTTAAACCCTTCCATAACGCATCAATTCACAACTTCCAGTATATCCAATTACTAAATCATCATACTCGCCTCCGTTTTTCTTGATCATATTTTACATCCAGTAAAATTTCATCTCCTATCCTGCAGATTTACCATCTCTTTCAACTTTCTTCACTCTAATAAATACTCACGGCTCAATTACCTATCCTTCTTGCTAAATTAAAACTCATCCCAAAATACCTATTCCTTTCTTGCACCATCAAACCCCTTTTACTTTCAGATCTATCAGAATTAGGTTAGTTGTTTCAAGTGTCAAGTCTTAGGTAAAAGCAGGTTTTGAAGATGTTTCCACCTTCTCCTCACATTCATTGCATATGTCTTTGAATTACTGTCATGAACTTGCAGATGTTATGTAGTTCCTGCTTTTATATATCTAGGTGTGCCTCTTTATTCATATATCTTTGACTTTGTTGGCTTTTTTCTGCCGCTTTCACTCGATGTGCTATGAATGTAAGCCTTTCTCGTCTCTCTTGTAAGTCCTCGTCTTCATTACTACATCCTGCTCTTTCAACTGTTTTCATTTGTGGTTTTCAAACTTACTTTGCTTCTTATGATACTTATAGTATTGATCAGTCTTTTTGTATCATAGTTATACTTTTTTCTCTCTGCTCCTTGTTTATATTTATTTCTTTATACATTTTTCTTTTTGAGAAATCTATGTTTCTCATCATTTCTGCTTTTAGTACTTCAAGATAGTCCTACGCTACTTTTTAATTTGTCTACGCGTTTGTTCTCGATTAATTTTTTGAAAAAAGATTTAAATACCAACAATTTTCAATCTGACATTCATTAGGATTCGATCATATTAACATCTACGGAAGCTATTCATTTTGACCCTAACTAACAATTGCTTCTTTCATTTTTGTTTCTTCGTTCGTCTAGTATTTTAGCTTTTTTGCTCATGTTCATAGATAGAACTCTTTGTTATCTATTCAACTCGATTTACTTGCGATTCTCTGTCTTTTATTAAAGTCCAAAAATAATTTTTTCACTGTTTCTGCTCTAACTACTGTATTTAGTTGGCATTATTATTTTAATTTATACATATTTTAGTTTTATGTTGAATGGTTCGATTGTTATATCTCTATATATTTCTTTAATTCCGTGTTATAACTCCTGTTAGAGCTTCCAGATTGAAATAATTTAAATTCTGTTTTAACGTTTTAACAAAATGAAACCAAAATATTTCCAATGAATTTCAGGACAGCCACTTTGAAATTATTTATAACTTTAAAATTACAATAATTGTTATTATTATAGTAATATATATTATTTAAACCATATAAAGTGTTTTATAAAAGTTTTGTTTAATTATATAATATTCATTATATAATAATTAAAATCTATGTAAACGATTAAAATACTTCCTTAATAGCGATTTAGATTTAGAAATGAAAAATTATTCGTTAGAATCGCAATCTTAGATATATGAACGTCAATGTACATGATTGTTGCAACAAAACATTGTTCCCTGGGTTTAGTTCGTAATCCGTGCCTCGCTCGAAGAAATTATATGTCACCTTCCTACCAATATCATCCCATGTCTGTGTCTCCTTTTCTAATCAGCCTGTTATATCACACATCCGCATCCCTTTTCTGATCATTACTCTCTCTTCAGCAACCATTTCAGGTCCACAATCCTGCTAATCTAACTCGTGTAAGCTGGACACTCACTCACCCCCTCGCCTCTTCTCAAAAAATCCTCTATTACGCCATAGATTACTCCGAAAAAATTGTACTCTCTTCACCGTTTCCCTCAGATGGACCAAACGTCACAACCACAATACCTTGACCTTTTTTAAACTTAAATTTAACCTTTAGATTTTGCTCACGATACTCAAACCTGGTCTGAGCGCACACCGCTCAGGTCTCAGACATCTCATACCTCTACCTCGTTTCATATTCCAACGTGTTCTAGTAAAAGATACTTATTCTCACCATCTATATTGCAACTTCTTCCGTCCTTAATACCCTCCTCTAAGGTGGCATGTCGCTACACATCAGCAGCATCAGCAGACTTGTTACCAATATCTCACTTTCACATAGCTAACTACACTTATTTCAACACTCCGTTTCCTCTCTGTCCCTAGATCCTATTCTCGTTTCAGTCGAGCAAGCATAATCATATTTGCCTCCTCCTTTCTAAATACACTCCATCATACCTTTCGTGTGCCTCTATCATACTCAGCTCATTTTTTTTCTTCCTCTGCCCATTCCATGTACCCATACGATTCATACATTTCTGCCAAAAAGATTTTCTCCTTTTCTCCTACAAATAAACATGAAAGTTCCTCGCAATGATTCTAAATTCTCCTAATGAATAATTTATAGTTAAAAGCATCACTTGGTTAGCAAAACCAACTACCCTGATCCACCTAGTTAGCAACAGCTTCTTTCTATTGTACCACACAGGACATATCGGTGTGGGAATTCTTTCCTCCCCCACACATAGGGATAGAGAGTAGGGAATGTCTGTATCAGCGTGTGTTGTCTAGAAGAGGGGTTTATAGTTTAAATGTGTATATGATATGGTGGGTAATGGTGGTAGTATATGCTTGTCCGTGTGAGATGCAGTTTTGTAAATGAATTATGGCAACTAGCTAAATGTAGAACGGTCACTCATTAAAAAATGGTATCAATATACATATATATGTTGAGAGAGTAGTAAAAGGTGTGACCTACTACGTTTTTTTAAAAAGGAATCCCTAAAATAAAGTCGTCCTTCGGATATGATGTCATCACTGTTATTAAATTTTCTATAGACTACAGTATTTTCTTAATCTATTGCGCACTAAATTTATCCACCTGTTTTGGTCTATGGAGGACATATCACTGGTCCTTCAATCCTTTCCTTTTCTGGGATCTTGGCTTTTCTTGGCCCTTGCAGGAATATCAAGGGATGACGTGTTTTTTTGCTGACGGGTTATTGTCAAATAGGACATGATACGCTTCCCTTCTCTAGCGTGCCGTTAATTGGAGTTGACTGGTTACACTGCTTCTCTAATAGAGTTTTTCGCAACAGCCTAAAAATAAGGGCGTAGAAGAGAGAAAATCCCTAAGTCAATCAGATAATGTGTGTAGAGAGAAGGGATATATATACTCACTGGTCATAATCTACTTTTATTACGATAATGATAATAACTAAGGTTGTTTCATGAAATGAGTGACATAGTACTAAATCGCTGTTTCTTGAAGGAGTGGATCCTCCAACACATATCTGTGTCGGTATAATTATGAAGATTCAATATACCGCAAAGGTCGTGTTTGGTACCGGGGTAGGTATCAGGCGATCCACATCGGATCTAGAGCTCTTAGATCTCAATTCTTCGTATAACGCTATTTTAACTTCAGAGAATACAATAATAGAGAACTAATAATATCTATATATATCTTATCCCCCACACATTCCGGATCGTCCTAACAAATGTATTGAACAACTACACGTTGCCTATGTTTACGACTGTACTTTCTTTCAAAGATATATTATATTAATAAAGACATTTCAGTTCTTTTGCATACATATAGGAAATGAGCAAATATAGCTTTCGAAAAATAAATACCTTTATAGCTTTCTAGCTGTTTAAGGATATATAAAATATATGAAAGAAGTTCTATTAAGCTTTCAAAATATAGAAAATGGAGCATATTATAGCTTTCGAAATACAATACCTTTATAGCTTTTTAGCTTTTTGAGATATAATAAAATATATGAACATAAGCATTAAGCTTTCAAAAGATATATAGAAAAAAATGGAAATGAAGAATTAGCTTTTCCAAATACAAATACTTTAACAAAAATCAAAATACAGACTAAAGATTAAGCATACTATTTAACGATAAGGTTTTGTTTTATAACAAAGTACCCAAATTAGTATATAAATAGTATTTAAGTTAACCTTCAGGTTTTATGTTATAAGGTCTATAATCTATAATTTTACTATAAATTACTAATAATTAAATTGTCTACATTAATTCCAACATGTATCACGTAAGTTCTAATCTGATTTATTATTAGATCATATAAATGTTATATTATTCTTCGAGTAGAGTATTTAGTATTGCACTTCACGGTTGTAGTTTCTAGTTGAAAGTTTGTTATCACAACTTTTTCACAAGGCGTAAAAATTGTTGAGTGTTCTTACACTAAGTTTAAGAGCGTTAAGTTCAAGATGAAGTTAGATTAAGACATACACTTGAAGTAAAAGGTCATGACTTTGAATCTTAAAAAAGAAACTTTGATGAAGATTCAAAATCCAACATCAGAACTTGGACTAGGACTAGAAATAGAAACCTTGAAGAGAGAATTTAAGTAAGTATTCATTACTCTTCACTTTACTGATTAATTTCATAACATATAATGTTTATGACATATAATTCTTTAATATCAATTTTATAGTAATTAATTTTATTTAAATTATTTTATTTTATTTCTTTATTTCTTTTTAGACTTACCCCGACCGTTAACTAGTATAAATTTGGAGGGGGTTTCTTCTATTTCAATGACCATTCTTTTTAATCTGTTAATCTGATGACTTCACTTGGTGATCCGCTGTGATAGGTAAGTGAACAAACATTATAATTTATAATTATTACTATATTAATATTTATTATTTTCCAGGCATCTTTTCACTACTAACCTTAATTAAATAGGAAAATCACTCCTATGACACTTCACAAGAAGGATTGTTTTTTTGTCTCTATAATAGTGGCACTTTACTAGTGGCACTTTACACACAATGTTATTTTAATAATAATAATATTCGACGATCCACATAATCATTTTAAAAGGTTATTGCACTGTGCGTCTATAATATAACTAGGAAACAACTCAAAGAACTATGTCAATCAAAGAACTAAAATAAAAAATATATATATATATAAGTAATTCATGTCTAAATTCATAATATATGATTATAAATACATAATAAATAACAAATATAAAATGACATAAATGATAATTTGTTAACAACTTTCAGGATTACCTGATATCTTCCAACTTTCATGATTACCTGCTTATGCAATAAAATACAAATAAAGAAAAATGAAAAATAAATCTACACTGTACTAATAATATAACTCGCACAACAAAGAAAATAAACTTGCGCAGGTGGCAACAGACTCCCGTTACATTCTTCGCCGCTAAATCTTGCCTCCACCCATTTTAACTTTGTTGGGTGAGTGTTAACAATCTTTTATATGTACATAATTATATACAAACTAATAATTTTAAGAAAATACATACAGTATAGCTATTTTGCTGTAATTTACTTTCGAAAAACATAAGTAGCATAATGGCTGTATCCATAATAATATTATTCATTTTCTATGGGACCTATAGCAGTGGGAATAAAATAATTATAATGAATAGCTGCTAAACATTTTATGTAACAAGCCTCATTATGAAATTGAGTACCATGTTTTACGGGCTGATTGCCGTTATAATAAATGTATACTGGGGTTTTGAACAATTCAGTAAATGCTGTTATCACCTCGGGAATTGGTAATTGACATGGTAACTTTAATAATCTAAGTTTTTTATTGATTTGTTTTCTGGTCAATTTGTATTTGACTAAATGTTGTTGTAATTCCCCTACCAAGGTGTCTCTTAATTCTATATGTCGATCTACCGACCCATAAAGACAAAGAGCAAAACATTTAAACAAGGAGTCTCCTCCTCCCGCGATTTCTATTTGGAAATATCCTTCTGGAATAAAGTCAGAATTTATAGTATCTGGCACATTTTCGGATTCTTCCCTTATTGGGGATCTAGACAGGGCATCGGCAACTATGTTCTGATTGTCAGAAATATGTTTGATTTCAAAATCGTATTCATTTAATTCCTCCATGGTACGGGCTAATCTCCCGTCTATAAGGCTCATATTTTGAAGGTAAATGAGGGGCATATGGTCAGTGAAGATTACAAATTTGACCTCTCTTAATGATTTTACTGCCCAACGAAGGGCTGTCAGCTCTTTATCAATGACGCCATAGTTCCTTTGGGCCCCATTAAACGTCATCGATATGAATGCAATAGGCTTGCATTCATCATTTTGGATTTGAGATAAATAAGCACCCGCACCTACATCGGAAGCGTCTATGTGCAGTTCCATGGGAGAAACATCAGGGCTGTAATCGGGGAAACCCAATAAATGGAGATTAGTTAAAGCGCCTTTTAACTCGTCAAAGGCCTGTTGACATTCAGGAGTCCATTTAATGGTTTTGCCTCCAGTTTGACAAGACAATGGCTTATTAATTTGGGAACAGTTTGGGATGTGCCTTCTATAGAAGTTAACCATCCCCAAAAATTGGCGAAGATTCTTAACTGTGGTGGGAATATGAAATTCTAACGCCCTTTTATGTTCTTCTGCAATGGTAGGATGCCTTTATTTGATATGTGGTGGCCCCAAAACTCTACTTCGGTTCGCAAAGGCGAGTTTTACTGGGTTTTAGCTTATAACTGTTGGTTTCCAATGCCTCCAAGACTGATCCAAGGTAATCAAGTGGTCTTCAACCGTTTTACTAAGTATTATAATATCGTCTAGATATACCATAACCTTGGACCAAGGCAACCCAGTCAACGCGAGCATCATTCCGCGATGGAAAGTTGCCGGACCATTTTTCACACCAAAAGGCATTTTCAGATATTCATATTGTGAAAAAGGGGTTGAGAAAGCCGTTTTCTCTACACTATCAGGTTCCATTGAAACCTGATAGTATCCGCCGACTAAGTCGATTGTGGAAAAATAGATGTTACTGTGCATGTTTTATATCATGTCTTTTAAATTCGGCAAGGGAAAAGAATCCGTTTTTGTAACATTATTAAGTGTCCTATAATCTATACACAATCGTAGTTTACCATCTGGCTAACTAACCGGAACAACGGGAGCTGAGTAAGGGGACTTACTTGGTTGGATAATGTCCTGCTCCAGCAAATCTTTGCATTGCTGCTCTATTTCTTGGGCTAGAGGTTCCTGGAACCTTCGGACTGGTAATCGGACAGGTCGGGAACTTTCTACTTCAATGGAATGTGAAATATTGGTGGCCACTCCCACATCATGGTCGCCAAAGCTAAGAGCTGCTTGACGCTTAAGCAAGACATCAATGAGACTTTTCTGTTGTTGTTCATCTATGGGAATATCATGGAAACAAAAATCGTTTTTTAATTTTTCAATGGTCCATACTTCTGTACATTTTTTTGCTTCGTGGGAATCAGATCGTACCATGTGAATTCTCACCTGGGGATTTTCTTCCTCAATCAGGGGACAAACTTTTCCAACAACAGTATTTTTTCTACAATATAAGGTTTTATCTGAGGAATTCAGGAGAGCTACTTGAGTTCCTGGATGATTAAAATCTATTATACCCGATACAGAAGTGATCTGTCCAATTAGTCCACCGTTAAATCCCATTATATCTGCGGGAGTTTGGTCAGGATTCTTCACCTGCACCATTCTACAAGAAAATGGGGGAATACTAAGAGAACAAGCGGTAATACACTTATAGAAAGGAATAGATAGGCTTTGATCTTTGGCGACTAATTCAACAGTGTTGTCAGTCCGGTGGACTAGTTCTCTCATGGTCAGATCAGGAAGCAGATCATTGTTCTTCAGAGCTGCGGCTCCTAATACTACCAGGGTTGTCATTAACTCGTCGGGAATCACTAAAAATATGACGTGTTTAGTAACAAAACTACTGTTCAAGAAAAATAAAGGAATCTCTACATAGGAATCAACAGGGATACTATGATCCTTTATCAGGCCACTGACGGCATGTATTCTTATTTCCTTGGAAGGTCTAAGGGGGACCTATTTCAATTGGTCAGACAGAAAAGTGTCGCTAATTAGACTTATTCCAGCTCCGCTGTCTATCATACAACTATATGAGCCAGAACTGTGGGGACTAAATGATACTAGAATAATCAACGGGTCAGTGGATGAAGGTTTAACGCTAACCTCTACCATTCGTAGGTTAACATCTAAAGGAGGGGAAGGTTCATTCCTTAATAATGGAGGATCAGTGGGTTTGGAAGGGTCTAAAAAAGTATTTTTCGCGCTACTGGCATCTATGTCTGAGTCATTTTTAGGGATATTCTCCACCAGGTGACTCAGATCCGGGGAGAGTGTAAGTTTTCCGACGGTCCTTCTTCCTGGAAACGCGATTTCTGTCTCTCTTTATGTGGAGTATTTCCAAGGGATAAAGGCCTTTCTTCCGGTCACGAATCTTCAGCAGATATCTTCTTCACGGCCCCGGATAAGTATTCTCGAGGGGACCTATGATTTTCTTGAGAATTCTTATTCTATCTAGGAGATGTTCATTGTGAGCAGTTCATCCCTGCATGTGGACCACGACAAAAAGGACACTTTATTCGTGAAACATTTTTCTGTGATGACGACGGTGACTTATATGATCTGCAATCGGCCCTTATATGGCCTTTCTTTTTACAATAGCTACAAATACTGAGGTACTTGTAGCAACTGCGCATCTGATGACCAATTTTTTCACAATACTCGCATACGAGGTTCTTGCAATCATTATTGTCAGACCGGGGAATAGTTTGAGTCTGCGAACGAGTATATACTTTTGGTAGATTTCGATTTGGGTCACGGTAGGTTCCTCTATCGTATGACTTTACAGGGGGGCTACAGGACGAATCTTTATGAGATGGGGAAACATTTCTAGTTTTATTCTGGCTACTCTTACCTTTGGTTTTCAACGTATCCGTCCAACTGGGATATACAGTATTTATTTGGATAACTGACTCAGTGGATTCGTTCAGTTCATCACGAGTAGTTTTATGTGACTTTTTCCTGCACTCTGTTCGTTCTTCTACATTGTCTAAGGGAACTAAAGAGAGGGAATTTGGGAACTCCGTATTATCGGCTTCCAAATAGTCTGCGTAGGATACCATTTCTTCCCATGTTATACGACGAATTCCATCTGAACGCTTCATTTTTATATATTCCCGAACGCTTTTCTCTATATAAGGTGAGAGGCTACACAAAAAAGCTGTTCTCAACGACTCGTGTTCACGCATATCAGTGTCATGATAAGCGCGACGAGCTAATCTCTCTAATCTTAAGGCATACATTCAGATACTTTCCCCTTTCTCTCGATGGGCTGCGTGGTAAGCTTGAAGCTTGTATTCTTCTTTTCTTTCTTCTTCATTTTCAAACCATTGGACTAAGGTGTCGCGAACAGAGAAATAATCTCTGTCGTCTTTAATGAGGAGCTTATATAATTTCAAAAATTCACCCTCTAACTGCCTTCCCAACAGTCGCAACCATTGGTGAGGAGCATTGGGGTAATGCAAAGTGCAGTATGCCTCAAAATCCTCTAAGTACGTGATGAGATCTTGGTCAGTCTCGTACTTGTACTTGCCAGGGTCAACTACCTTTACTTTTTGCGAGTTCTTAAGTAACTGCATCAGAAGTATGATAGATTCTTCAAGCATGTCGAGACGTTGTTTCATCTGTGGCCCTGTGTACATAGAATGACCATCAGGGTCATATCTATGAACATGATTTGAGGCTATGGGTTGTCTTACTACTCTATGAGGAGGTTTTAACAACTTAGGGTAAGTCTTATCCCTATCATAATCTTTTGGCTGTGGATCTGGATAAATTTTGGTGTTTTTGTTCTACATCTTCGAAAAAGGATTCTTTCTGGCTTTCTGCCTTACTCCACAACCTATTCTTTGACAAAAGAGAGATTTTTCTCTAGGAAGTGCCAACGAAGTAGCTTCTTCATCTCGGAGGGAATTTTTACTAACTAATGGTTTCGATTCCTCTCGGTGAGTATTTCGATCATCGTCAATGTACTGTTGACCTTGTCCAGCCAATCTATCACTCACTAAGATTTTCTCTCTCTGGAGTTTTGTTTTTAATTGTGCCAGTTTGGATATGGGCATTAATTTATCATCGGGGTTAGGAATAGTCCTTTCAATGTCAGTGTCAGTTTGGGGATTACTTTCCTCTGTCTGTGCAACAAGGTGTATTTTACCAGAAGAGTCTAGTTCTATCTTTTCTAAGGATTCTAATGAATCGTGCTTTGACTCTTCATCTAAACTATCTCTTCAGGATTGTTGTCCAGTTTGTCTGGATCTGGAAGTTCAGCCATTGTAACTACTGAATCTAGACAATAGGTTAAGAATATCTGTGATTATAGGTGAACCAATCACTACTCTTGCGCGCCGGCGGGAACAAAAGACAATCAAGTCCCTGTTCAGGCACCAAATAAATTTAATCTATTTATGTTTAAGAGAGCAAAAGGGTACCTACTACGTTTTTAAGTCGCCTAAAAGGAAACCCTAAAATAAAGATTCCGCTCTCCTATGATGTAATAATAATTTCTAAGACTACAGTTAATTTTAACAATTGCGATAAATATCCCACCTGTTTTGGTCCATGGAGGACATATCACTGGTCCATCAATCCTTTCCTTTTCTGGGAATCTTGGCTTTTCTTGCCTTGCAGGATATCAAAAGGGATGACGATGTTTTTTGCTGACGGGGGTTATTGTCAAATAGGACTTGATACGCTTCCTTCTCTCCAGCGTCCGTTAATTGGAGTTGAACTGGTTCACTGCTTCTCTAATGAGTTTCCGAACAGCCTAAAGATAGGGGATAAAAGAAAAAAAAACAAAGCATAGCATGGGAAAAACAAAGACCAAATATAAAATCTATTTATTTAACGATATGATAATTTAAGGGTTCAAAATGAGGATCTCCTCGTAAATGAAATATCAAAACTTTCTGAATTAATATAAACAATATACTAGGGGATATTGAGCAAATACCAAAGTCGGTGTTACCTATATATAGTGGTCAAAGTTGAGATTAATTCTCGTTAACTTTTAATCAAAATCAATTATAAGAACTAAATATATATATAGAAAACTAAGCACTTTAGCTGTTTCAAAGATATATAAAAATAAGCAATTTAGCTTTCAAAAATATAGGAAATGGAGCAATATAGATTTCGAAAATAAATACCTTTATAGCTTTCTAGCTGTTCAAGGATATATAAAATATATGAAAAGAAGCAATTAAGCTTTCAAAAATATAGAAAATGGAGCATATATAGCTTTCGAAATACAAATACCTTTATAGCTTTTTAGCTGTTCAAGGATATATAAAATATATGAAAATAAGCAATTAAGCTTTCAAAAGATATATAGAAAAAATGAAATGAAGCAATATAGCTTTTCAAATACAAATACTTTTACAAATCAAAATACAACTACAAGATTAAGCATACTATTAACCATAAGGTTGTTTTAATAACAAAGTACCAAAAATAGTATATAAATAGTATTTAAGTTAACCTTCAGGTTTTATGTTATAAGGTCTATAATCTATAATTTTACTATAAATTACTAATAATTAAATTGTCTACATTAATTCCAACATGTATCACGTAAGTTCTAATCTGATATATTATTAGATCATATAAATGTTATATTATTCTTCGAGTAGAGTATTTAGTATTGCACTTCACGGTTGTAGTTTCTAGTTGAAAGTTTGTTATCACAACTTTTTCACAAGGCGTAAAAATTGTTGAGTGTTCTTACACTAAGTTTAAGAGCGTTAAGTTCAAGATTAAGTTAGATTAAAATATACACTTGAAGTAAAAGGTCATGACTTTGAATCTTAAAAAAGAAACTTTGACGAAGATTCCAAATCCAACATCAGAACTTGGACTAGGACTAGAAATAGAAACCTTGGAGAGAGAATTTAAGTAAGTATTCATTACTCTTCACTTTACTGATTATTTTCATAACATTAATGTTTTTATTTGTATAATTCTTTAATACCAATTTTATAGTAATTAATTTTATTTAAATTATTTATTTTTATTTCTTTTTAGTACAGTCGACCATTAACTAGTATAAATTTGGAGGGGGTTTCTTCTAGTCATCGCACTTCTCTTAATGCCGGTGCTCTTGCGGCCTGCGCTTGGTTAGGGAGCAGGTCATTAAATGATGTTCCAACATCATTTATATTTATAATTATTACGTATAATTAATATTTAACATTATTTTCCCCAGGCATCTTTTCAACTACTAACCTTTAATTAAATAGGAAAATCACTCCTATGACACTTCACAAGAAGGATTGTTTTTTTGTCTCTATAATAGTGGCACTTTACACACAATGTTATTTTAATAATAATAATATTCGACGATCCACATAAGCATTTTAAAAGGTTATTGCACTGGGCATCTATAATATAACTAGGAAACAACTCAAAGAACTATGTCAATCAAAGAACTAAAATAAAAAATATATATATATATAAGTAATTCATGTCTAAATTCGTAATATATAATTATAAATACATAATAAATAACAAATATAAAATGACATAAATGATAATTTGTCACCAACTTTCAAGATTACCTGATATCTTCCAACTTTCATGATTACCTGCTTATGCAATAAAATACAAATAAAGAAAATGAAAAATATCTACAATGTAACTAATATATAACTCGCACAACAAAAAAAATAAACTCGCGCGCAGAAACAACTCCCGTTATATATATATATATATATAATATATAATATATTATATATAATAATAATATATATTATATATATATATATACGTATATAGATTTATTAGACTATATATATACTATATATTATATATAATTATATACTTACATATATATAATACTTTTCTTTCAGTGAGGTGGGTGTGTAGGGTATATATATAGTAGTATATAGGGTAGTATGTGAAATATATATAAACAGTAGTGGTTATTATATAATATGTGCAACACCACCACTCTCCATCCACACCAACACAGGTAGGAACGTATATTCGTTAATAGTATATGGATGCATTCTAGTGTAAATTGTGCCTCCGATCTCATCGACACCGCACATCTCCCCCTTCCTCCTATGACTGTCTATATACACAATCCTACGCCGAGACAGACCCCATACTGATTCCACATAGGCACGTCCATGGGGGTGAGTATAAGTGGGGATGTTAAATAAGTAGTAATATCCAATGGCCGTAAAGTAGGTAGGAATAAGAATAGTAGATTAAATGTAATTAAATTTTTAAAGATGTTTCCTTTATTAAAATTCCTCGAAATCAAAATAGTAAACAAACGTAGACGATTATAGATGGAATCTCTTCAAAATTAACAAAGATCAGTGGTTCAGCAAAAACATTATTATCAAGTTTTTGACTGAACACTTTATCTTTGTTAATTTTGAAGAGATTCCATTCCTGTAATTGTCTACTTGTTTACTATTTTGATTTTCGAGGATTTATAAAGAAAACTACTTTAAGAAAAAAATTTTAATTACATCATGTTAAGAGCATTGGTTTTTATTATTCATCATATATATATAATATATATATATATATATATATATATATATATATATATATATATATATATATTATTATATATATATAATATATACTATATATATATATATATATATACGGTATATATATATATATATTATATATATTATAGTATTAAGATTATATATTATATAGTATATATATATTATATATATATAATTTAACATATGCTTTAGGTGTTTTTTTTTGTCTAGGGTGGATATATTAAGGTATAGGCCTGTAATATATATATTATATATATTAAATATAACTAATATTATAATATATATATATATTGTATAATATTATATATATTATATATAATATATATATATATATATATATATATATATATATATATATATACTATAATTATTATATATATATATATAATTATATATATACAGTGATATATAGTATTATATATAATATATATTATATATATATATATATTATTATATAATATATATATATATATATATAATATATATATATATATATAATATTATAGTATATTATACATATATATATATATATATTATATATATATATATTGCCCCTAGGGCTCCTCTTATTTGAGGAGTCCTATCATCTCCAAAACCCAGAAACTCCACGGGGTGGAGCCAAGGCCATCTTAGGAGGTGATTGATGCTGTTTTGTTGGGTGGAATTGGGCATTCAGCAGGATGTGGTTGACAGCTCTTTAGGCCTCTGTTATGCATTATTTGGCAGAACGGATGGAGCTTTCTTTCAGTGTCGGAACCGATGTTTGTATTCATTGGAGGTCCGGGTGATGCCACGGACTGTTCATAGAGAGGGAGTATTTCGCATCTTTCGTGGAATGTGCTCGTGTGGGGGATACCTGGGAGGGTGGTAAAATGAGGCTATTAATAATTGCTCATTGGTGAATTATTGCGTGAAATGTGTATGAACATGTTTTGATAAAGGAGTGTTATTTTGAGGAAGGGGGATGGTTCTAAAGAACTCACTAATAGAGGGTTGCAGAAGAGGGAGGGTATTTTAAATGATGCATTTGTTCTTGTACGTAGTAATGACCATGGGTGAGAGAAGAGCAAGAGTCCGGCGAAATTTGGGTACCTATCTTATCAAGATGTCTAGAATTCGGTCAGTATTTCGTTTCTTCATGAGGTGCTGGATAGGAGTGTTTTTTAGACAACTGTCACGATATTATATATATATTATTATCATATATACTATATATATATATATATATATGTATATTATATATAATATATATATATATACTATATATATATATTATATATATATATATATATATATATATATATATATATATATACTTTTATTTTAAATCACATTTTATTGCCCCATTTTTAATGTCTCAGTTTTATAATGTCCATTGAAATTTTACTCTTTACATAACAACCGACCTTGTTCCTCTCTTCACACCATTCCCCCCACCCCCATTGATAAGTCTTAGTTCTATTTTAACTCTCTATCCACAACGTATGATACTGCTACTTGTTTTATTTTATATATAATTTCATGTTTTTATTTTATTTTTATTCTTTTTTTCCGTTTTATTTTAATTTTATACTTTGTGTTATATATCTATACTGTGTGTAATGTGCTGTTCATTTGTGTTACAGTTCCTGATGAGTCAAGCTAACATGAAATGTTGAATAAACTGTGTCTTATAGCATTGTCATCATTCTTGGTCTCTCTGTTTATTCAAAGATAAGGTTCCCTAAGAAAATATATATATATATATATATATATATATATATATATATATATATATATATATATATATATATATATATATATATATATATAATATATGAGGGTGATATATATATATATATATATTTATATATATATACTACGGTATAATATATATATTATACTAATATATATATATATATATATATAAATATACTATAATATATATATATATACTTATAATATATATATATATATATATATATTATATATATATATATATATATATATATATATATATATATATATATATATTATGAATACCTTCCTAAAAACATTACAATACGGTATAATGAACCGAAACCCCCAAAATATCTTTCAACACTTACTTTCTGATCCAAAACGAAAGACCCCCCCATCCTCCCCCAGTTCAGCAAAAAAATTTTGTTTGACTATTATAAATAACTTGTATAACGCATAAAACTAATGTCAATCTTATTCTTTTATATAATGTTAAAGTCATTAGATTGGTGAAGGGCCCTAATACCGCTCTTCTTTTACCTATGTATAAAAGAATTAATAAAAAACTTAAAAAACGCAAAGTCCACAGTATTTACAAATATTTTCTTTTCTAATTCAACTTTTTTACTATTTTTTAACTTGAACACATTTGTTCTACTCATTTACTTATTTTCTCTGACAAATGTCTCTCATATTTATTTCACTAAAAGGTCCATTGTAAATTAAATCACCTTTTTGAAAGCAATAACTGAAAAAAAAAAGTTGAAAAGTAAAGTAGAAAAAACAATTTTTTTTTGGAAGGAAAAAGGTAAACTGATAGGAATAATGGGAATTCATGTTGATGACATGATCTATGGAGGTGAAGAGAGTTTCCACGAAAAAATAATTGGAAAGATTAATCAAAGATTAAAGGTTGGTAGTATAATGAGAGAAGATTTTCAATATGTAGGAATACACATAAGCGAAAAAAATGAAGACATAATAATGGATCAGAATAAATATATACCAAAGAAATTAGAGAAAATCAACATGAAAAAGGAAGATCTGGAAAGGAGAAATGCGATCTTCTCTTCGTTCGTGTATTAGGAAACTTAATTGGCTAGCACAGCATACTAGGCCTGAGTTGAGCTTCTCTGTAAGTAAACTAGGTAGAAATATGCAATGTGCGACATGGTCATATCATGACCATAGAAGGAAACAAAATAAAGTAGTGGAAAAACAAAAAGGATAAAAACTGAGTTTGTAATAGAGGAAATTAAAAAAAGGCAGAAAATTAGTTTCTATAGAAGTTTATCCTGACGCATCTTTTTGGAAATATTGATGAAGGTAAGACTCAAATTGGTTACTATGTATTTTTAAGAGATAGTAATGGAATGAAGAACACAATTGCTGTGAACAGTATTTAAGAGATATTTTTAAAATCCACCTTAGCTGGTGAAACTATGAGTATGGTAGAAGCAATAGAATGGGCTGAATATATAAAATTCTTATGGGAAGAATTAAATGTGATGACAGAGGAAGATTTTAAAGTTGACGATAATTCGTGCCAAACTAAGATTGCAAACTCACTTCGTCGATAATATTCAGTCGAAGTCCTGGACGTTTAAAAATAGAATGCTAAGAATAGATATATTGAGATATAAATCTAACTTGGAGGATGTACAGCTTAAAACATAATAGAGATGGATAAGCAATAAGAGTCAAATTGCTTGACGCATTAAACCAAAGAAAAAGTAATAATAAATCTGGAGTTTATTAAAAATAACAGATTAGGAGGAGATTAGAGGGAGAAAGAAAAATAGTATTAGATTTGATTTTAATTCCATCTTGTGTATGAAGGCTATTCAAAAGACTGTGTGACGTCTGACTATGCAAAATGTCTCGCGGAAATCAAGCTCTACGGCGAAAAAATGTTAAATTAGGATAGTTTTTAGCTGTAATTTAACATTTTTTCGCGTAGAGTTGATTTCCAACATTGCCAGCAACGTCACATCAGTCTTTGGCTGAATAGCTTATACACAAGACTGAAAATTAAAATTCTATATATATTATATGAAATAATATATATAGTATATATTAATTATATATATATATATATATATATATATATATATATATATATATATAAATATATACTATATATATATATATAATATATATATATACGTCGCTTATATATATATTATATATATATATATACCTAATATATATATATATATATATTATATTTAATATATATATATATATTATATATTATATATATATATATACTATATATATATATATCATATATATATATAGATATATATTATATATATATATACATATAAATATATTATACCCTAAAAAAAAGACTACTACATACATCTAACTATAAAAAAGCAACTGGCCGGCAGCTTTACTAGACCATATAGAATACCCATATTAACCCAATACAAATCCACGACACAACTTCCCTACACACCTCCATTATTCACTTAAACAATACAATCTATTCATTTTAAATCAGCAAACCTCATTTGATTAATGAGTACCCAGAAGGCCCACAGACATCAATCATTAGCAAAGCTCCCATAGATCACTTCAACCCAGAGATCAATCCAATTCTCGATATTAAATACAAAGAAACTCTCTAGAACTCAACAAATACACCCCAACATATTCTAACCAAAATAACAAACTTAAACAACCAAATCTTTAGCCTCAGACCGACCAACATATTCAGCAAGTTTTCAGAATATAACTACTACTTATCACTCGGTTGAAAAATAATGAAACCCTTTCAAGTCATTAAAAATTAAACAACTCTCAAACCAACCCCCCACAATACCCACAATCCCCAACTTTACCCAACAACTCCCTCCCTTCCCAAAACCAACAATCAGACAGTTATGCCTAAACATGTATGCCAACATCTCTACGAAAACCAACCCAACCCTGCAATAACAGGAAAATAAAAAAATCCAACTCAGAAAACTCAAATTAAGACCACAACCTACCACCCCCATTCACAACCAACGAGCACAATAGATAGCCACTTAAAAACCCTTCAAAAAATTCACAAAACAGTCCAGACTAAATATCCAACCTACACTTAAAACACCTTGAAGAAACAGTTCTCCTAATCACAGAAATCTTTAACAAATCATGCCAGCTCAACTACATACCCCAAATCTGGAAGCAAGCATTCATAATTCCAAAATCAAACAAAAAAAAGACCCTAACTCCCCCTCCTCCTACCGCCGCATTCTCTCTGCTTGCTCCATAGGTAAACTCTAGAGAAATTAATCTAAAACAAAAATTTCCCACACCCCATTTACTCTACCCAGATTTCCAACATGGTTTCCAACAAGCAACCACTCTACAACTACAGCCCTTCACCTCCCTCACAGCAACACATCATTAATGGCTTCAATCAATCCCCTTCCCATAGATCTATACTCACCGCAAAAGACATAAATAAAGCATTCGAACCGTCCCACACACACATCCTTTTATCGAAAAAAATCCTCCACTCCCCCTTAGAACAATATGACAAAATATAAGGCTCTCCACAATCTTCCCTCACCAACCGTTATCGCAAGGTCTATACAAAACAACCCTCCCATTTCGATCAAATTACAAAATGGCGTCCCACAGGGCGCCATTCTCTCTCCATTTATTGTTTTGAACATTTAAGGTTAATAAGGTTTAACATAAGAATACAAAACTTATAACTTACTCAGATCGACAATCAGTCTATTTACTAACACCCAGACATGTAAACATAGCCCACACAACAATACCCGAAACGATATTCACTCTACTTAGAAAATTGGTTAAGCCCAACAGAATGAACAGCATCCACCTTAAATCCTCCATCACCACTTTTACCAATCCTCTGC
>JABUQX010028226.1:10000-17500 GCA_015478945.1 Trachelipus rathkii | reverse complement strand
TCTGAGATCGTTGTAATGATGGGAGGACTTCATCTTGAAATGGCCGCACTCAAGGCTGCAGGTCATTGGCTAAACGCGGCTAATCGCAACCAGTGGGTGGAGTAGCGGACTCGTTTCTTGAAGTTTCACATGTTATGCGAACGCGTCACTCGCAGCAGGTTACAATAGCTAGCATAGACATACTACTTCACAATGCATATGACAGATACATCGCATCTAATATCGAAGGAGCCGAACCACTGGACATGTGGTGCATAAATATGTGCAGGACATCTCCTCAGTTTGAGTACTGGTTGGTAACCATGGAGTTGGAAGTGACTATACTAATCTTCATCAGATCCATTAGAGAAGCTAACTTCGATCTGTACGTTGCGTCCTTGGATAAGTTAGCTCCATGGTTCTTTGCACTAGACTCTACACATTATTCCAGGTGGTTACCGGTCCACATCAAGGACATGATGGAAGTGCAAACTAATCACCCAGATATTGCAATAGCATTCAAACAGGGCAAATTTGTCGTACACAAGACCAACCGTCCCTTCTCTGCAATTTCAATAGACCAGGCTCACGAACAAAATAATGAAAAGGTGAAAGGTGATGGTGGTGCGATAGGCCTCACCAATGATCCTGTAGCGTTACGAAGATGGATGGTAGCTGGTCCTGAGTTAGCTCGCATTGTTCAGGAATTCGAAGAAAATGTGAGTGATGTGAAACCAGCTAGTAGTTCACACCACGATCAGGAACATCATGTACAAGTTAAGTTCCATAAAGATGTCAAGGCGATGGTTGAAGTAATTGAAGATCTCGGGAACTCGTTCGACGAATCCGGCAATGAACTTTACACTTTAACAACGAAAGACGTTGCGCATCCTACAGCGGGCCAGGATGTAGCAAAGGCGAAACAGCTTGGTGTACAACAGTATGAATCGTACGTGCGGGATCGGCTTCTCAACAGGACGGTACCTATAAGCAACGTCATCACTAGGAATAGACTTGGGCTCTTCCACGGTAGTGCACTGAAGAAGGCAACTGACATTAAATCAGTGCTGGTGTCAGCAAAAATTGGCTCACAACTTTTCTTAAAGTTATGCATTGCATGTCAGTGTCGAGAAAGTGAAGTGGATAATTTCTTCAGCCATGAAAATCAGAGCCAACCTCCATCTCTGGCAGTTGGAGGAAGAATGCGAACGTGCACAAAGTCAGACGTGCTCCAATGTTTACTAAATGACGATTGCGTATCGTCCGATCGGCCACACGTATCATCTGTAATTCTTGATGGAGCAGCTGTTGTTCAGATGCTAAAGCCAGGTACTTCCAAAACTTTTTCAGAATACAGTAAACTAGTGTTCATTCCATACGTTACAGGACAGCTCGATAAAGTCCAAAGGATCGATGTAGTGTGGGACGACTACCGTGGTGACAGCCTGAAGGCATCAACAAGGGAGTCTCGTGGAAAAGGAGTAAGAAAACGTGTGCTCCCAAACTCGCCCTTACCAAAGAACTGGCAATCATTTCTGCGTGACAACAGCAATAAGATTGAACTTTTTTCTTATCTCACGCACGAGGCAGCAAATATCAGCCTTGAAGGTAAAGATGTAGTTGTAACCGATGGTCAACACGTCAAGAGCTCTCCTCTTCGCGAAGATCTTTTCAGTCTTCAACCTTGCTCACACGAGGAAGCGGACAGCCGCATATTTGTCCATGCTGCAGATTGTATCAGTAAAGGTCACAGAAGCATCATGATTAGAACAACTGATTCTGACGTGCTGATTCTTGCAGTATCGTTCGCATGTTCCCGGGAAATGTGTCAAATATGGATCGCGTTTGGAGTTGGGAAGAACTTTTTATTCATATCTGCGAACGAAATAGTGAAATGTCTTTAAACCACTGAATCAAACGGACATTAGCGTTATTATATATATAGTATATTTATATATATATATATATATATATATATATATATATATATATATATATATATATATATATATATATATATATATATATATATATATATATATATTTTAGATATAGAAATATTTAATTTATATATTATATAATATTTATTTTTTTGATATATAGTATTATATATATATATGTAGTTAATAAATTTAAATATATATATAATATATATATATTTTTTTAAATAGAAAGTATAATATTATATATATATAATTATTATATATTATGATATATAATATAATATATATTATATATATAATTATAATATATATATATAATATATAATTATATTATATATATATATATATATATTAGATATATATATTATTATATATATATATATATATATATAATATATGATAGTTCGGAAAAGAGTATTTTTATCAGATATTGATTATTTTTTTCCAATAATCGTAATTTTTCGAATATCTTTGTTACCCTTATATATATAAATATAAATATATTTTGTTCGAACGTAAAAAAACTTGATTTCGGCTACATTTGCATAAAAATACTTTTAAAAATGAAATATTTTTTATAATTATGTATATATTAACTTAAATGATTTATTTATACTAAAGAGTAACATAAATATCTTTGGTTGTAAAGCGTAAATTTTGAGTTTGTTCGTAAACTTAAATATGCGCAAACAAATTTCAATTGGGCTACAATTGAATAAAAGAAATTTAAAAAATATTTCTTTTTAATAATTACGGATATATTTTCTTTGTTTAATTAACTAAGCAAATTTCACCATAGGCTAAATGCACAGCCATGTTGGCTGAAGCTGCTCGCTGATGCGCTCGCTGAAGCGCTCGCTTCAAATTCGCAAGCTGTGCCGTACGGCTCTTACAATGCAACACTTGCGCGCACGCGCACATTTTAATATATATATATATATATATATATATACTATAATAATATAATATAGTATTTTTTATAATATATATATATATATATATATATATATATATATATATAGTATATATATATATATATACCGTATATATATATATATATATATATATATATATATATATTATATTATATATATATATATATATATATATATATATATATATATATATATATTTTTTTATTTTTTATATATATATAATATAGATATAATATTATATTATAAATAAATATATATTATATATATAATATATAATATATATTATATATATATATATATATATATATATATATATACTATAATATAATATATATATTATATATATATATATAAATATATATATAATATATATATATAATACTACATATATAATATATATATTATATAATATATTATATATATATATATATATATATTATATATATATTATATAGATATATATATTATATAATATATATATATATTATATATATATCATATATATAAATCTCTTTAAGGACATATTTTATTTATATAAACCCTTATATCTGATATTTTAGAATAATGGTGAAAATGCAGTAGTAAAATAGACATTAGTATTTAGTTTGGTATCATTCTCAAATCGAGTCTGTACCACTTGAAATTTTTTTTTATGGCTCTATAAAATAAAAATTGGTTTTATTTGCTTTTTGTTGGGAAGAAGAAAAGGACAGAATATAGTAGTGGCTTTAATGGCTTAACCAATTAACCACTATAATAGATGATGTTCAATATATTTTAATATCCTTAGTTCTAGTGACATTATGAAGCATATTATTTACCTGTGAGGTTTACTGCACTTGCTAGCTATTGCATACCTAACCCAAATTTGGTATGGGTTTGACCGGGGGCTTTGTATATAATGAATTTTTTTACGTTCATACTTGAAAAAGAAAACTCGAGTATTTGAAACAACTTTTGTGACATAGTTATTTGACCGATAACATGAATTAAAAGTAAATTAATAGATTTATATATATATAATATATAGTATATATATATATATTATATATATATAATATTATATATATAATTATATAATTATATATATATATATTATAATATATATATGATATTATATATATATATATATATTAGTTTGGCGCCAGTTTGACCGCTAGCACCTTTTTTCTCAAAAAGTATAAGAGCTATCGGTCTGAAACTTGGAATATAATGTATATATGGGGTAAGGACGAATCCGTGTATTAATTTAAAGTCTGTAAGATTGTATATAGAGGGGGTCACCACCTGAGAGCGTAGCCGCACGCCCGCGTTTGATACCCTTTTGGCTTTTCCAAACCCGAGATTGAGTTAAGCCTAACGTGAGTTAGGCTTGAGCGTGATGACGTAATCTCGTCGGCAACGAGATTTACGTCGGTGCGCAGAGCGGCGCGCACGAGCGCATACACTACACATTATTTATTATTACGTCGAAGATTCGATTTCCGAAGGGAAATACGAATCTGAATCGAAAAACATCCTGTAAGGGGATCGTTTTATGTTACGCACTCCGCACTTGGGATTCCGCCAAGCGTTGCTTCTTCGGCATCGGTTCAGAGTCGATATATATCTATATGGAGTGTAGAGTTAACGGTATTCGCTTTCAAACTTGAGTATATGTTCTATGAGGTGATAAATTTATCCCCACGCGAGTGTCTTGGTGCCATAGGTCACCCCTAAGGGGTCTTGCCCCCTTAGCGCCAAGGTCAAAATCGTCCTGAAAACCTTGTTAGGCTTAACGTATCGGAGTGAAATTTGGATGTGAGTTATATGATGAGGTAATCTCGTCGTAGACGAATTACTTTCTCTTGCATTCCCCGTAGGGGGAGCACTGCCCCCCGTAAAAATTAAAAAAAAATTGATAGTAGAAGACTGAAACTCAGACAAAGGCTGGAGGATTCGGAGGTCGGAGACGAGTTGGAGTTGGATTCGGTTTCGGAGTCCAGGGACCCCGGAGGTGGGTCCCAGTTTTGAAAAAAAAAAGGAAGAAGAAAATGCATGGAATGCAAAACAGAGGGAGAAGAAAGGAAAAAGAAGAAAAGGAAGAAGGAGGAGAAGGAGGAAGAGAAGAATGAGGAAGAGGAGTAGAGGAAATCGAATCTGAGTCGAAAAAACGATCCCTGTTAAGGGATCGTTTTTTTTTACGGCACTCCGACTTTGGATTCCGCCAAGGTTTCTTCTTCGCATCCGGTTCAGAGTCCGATATATATCTATGATGGAGTTAGATTAACGTATCGCTATTCAAACTTGGATATGTTTCTCATGGAAGGTATAACACTGATCCCACGCGAGTTTTTGTGACCATAGGTCGACCCAAAGGGTGGCTGCCCCCTTAGCGCAAGGGTCAAATTTCGTCCTGAAAAACCCTGTTAGGCTTAACGTATCGAGTGAAAATTTGGATGTGAGTTATATGATGACGTAATTTCGTCGGAGACGAGATTCGTTTCTCTGCATCCCCCCGTAAGGGGGCACTGCCCCCCCCTAAAAAATTAAAAAATGATCGTTAGAGACTGAAACTCAGACAAAGGCTGGAAGGATTCGGAGGTCCGGAGGACGGAGGTGGAGTTGGATTCGGTTTTCGGAGTTTTACCCCTCGAGGGGGGGGTTAAGGTCTCAGCCCTGCGGCTGAGACCTAAAACCCGCTTTACACCCCCTTCGGGGTGATCCCACTCTCAGGATTTCACGCCCTTTCAATGGTTGCATCCATTGGGTTATTCTCTTGGAGGTGATTTGTTGCGTATGTTAGATACTCATTGGTTAATGAAGCTGTTTATTCGTCAAGTTAGGTACGTGATGTTAATATTAACTATGACTGGGTGAACTTAACACTGATTTGTTAGAGAAATGATAAGTTTGGTAAGATATTACTGTGTTAACTGGCGATGATATTAGAAACGTGAGCCTGATGTAAGATTTTGTTGAGTTAATGTTAGGTTTGTCGAGAATTTTGCTAATGTTCTTACGTTTATTCATAGCTCACAAGGATGTTATACTCGAACGAGTGACCACTTTGATGAAGATAGTGTCAATTAATAGTTCAAGTGCATGTATCTTTGATAGAATGGCCACTTTTTATAAGGGAAATTTGTTAGTAATACGTCTTTACCTTTGTAAAATGCTGGAAACGTGGGGAACATTCGAGTATTGTATGACCTTGTTAGCTACTTTATTTTGAAGTAGGGGAATTTTCAGGATGTTAGCGATTTATTCATACATAAGTATGTTAGCACTGATTTGTTAGAGAATGATGAGTTTTTGTAAGATATAACTGTGTTAACTGACGATGATGTGTTTGAAAACGTGAGCCGGAGGTTAAGTTTTTGTGGTAATGTTAGGTTTGCCCTAGACTTTTGATTAATGTCTACGTGTTATTCATAGGTCAAATTGATGTTATACCGAAACGATTGACACTTGACGAAGATAGTCGTCAATTCATAGTTAAGATGGTAGGCATCTTTGATAGATTGGACACTTTGTTAAGGAATTTGTTTAGATAATACGGCTTTATCTGCTGCTAATATGCTCGAAAAGTGGGAACATATCGGAGTATTGTATGACCTGTAGCTACTTTACCTTTGATAGAGTAGGGAATTTTCAGGATATGTAGCTGATTATTCATGGCGTGAGGTATGTTTAGGTTGTGCAATTGTACATTATACTTCATTAGGTCGGTTTGACATGTTAGCTTTATTGAAGCTAAACTTTGTTCCGTAAGGCATACTTCTTCCGCGGGCCAGCTATATATAGAACTTATAAAAAAGTTATGAAAGAGTTTACGTTTTGTGATGCAATGCTAGTTACTTACAGTGTTAAGTGTCGGACTTTGTTAATGTTTAACTGGATTAGTGGCGTAAGTTGTGTTAAGTTCTGTTCGTTGTACATTATTTTCGTTAGTTCATATGATGCTAGTTAGCTTATTTTTTGGTAATGTGGAAATTGTAATGTTAACCTAATTCGCTGGTAGTATATAAAGAACGTTTTTGTTGCTATGTTTATCCCGAAATGATTTAACTCGAGATGCACGTAAATCAATAGGTGTTAATGTAAAATTAACAATTAATATGTTAGAGATAGCTTGAAAAAAGTGTGAATAGGTTACGTCTTGTACGCTGGGCTAGGTACTTTACTGCTGTTAAGTAGGAAACTTGTTTATGTTAGTTGTTTATTCGTGTGTAAGGTTGGTTAGATTGTGTTATGTACAGCTATATCTTAGTTTCTGGTAAAGCTATGTTGCTTTTGATTAAACGTGACACATTACTGGGTACGTAATAGACAAATATACTCATAGCGATTCGTGTGACGTATACTATAAGCATATATGTTGTGGTTATCATACTGATATTGTATGTTGATGTTGTTGTTATGTTGTTAGTTCGTTGTTGTTGTTCCATTGTCTGATATGTGAGTAGACGAAGTCTCAGTCACTTATAGCATTTGAACCTTTTGTGATCAAACTTTCATAGCGTATCGTTTGTGACGTTGGGGAGATGTCATTCGTGTTGTGTTACATTCTCTCTAGATGATGCTGAAAGAAGGAAATATATTGTTATTACCTTAATGGTTGCGTGTACGCATACATCGGATATCTCCCGTTTAATACACGT
>JABUQX010028225.1:30000-35000 GCA_015478945.1 Trachelipus rathkii | reverse complement strand
GATTACGTTTCTCTGCATCCCCCCGTAAGGGGGGAGCACTGCCCCCCGTAAAAATTAAAAAATGATAGTAGAAGACTGAAACTCAGACAAAGGCTGGAGGATTCGGAGTCGGAGACGAGTTGGAGTTGGATTCAGTTTCGGAGTCCAGGGACCCCACCGGAGGTGGGTCCCCAGTTGAAAAAAAAAAGGAAGAAGAAATGCATGGAATGCAAAACAGAGGAAGAAGAAAGGAAAAAGAAGAAAGGAAGAAGGAGGAAGAAAGGAGGAAGGAAGAAAAATGAGGAAGGAGGAGTCTGAGGAGTAGGGACAGACACCGTTGCTGGAGCCACTGCGGTGCTGGAGCCGATGCGGTGCTGAGTTAATAAACATTTGTGTAATGATACAATATTTGTGTCTTTATATAGGTTATTGGATCTGTAGATTTCGAAAATAATGGTTTCAGAACCATCAGAAAAAAAAAATAAATAAATAAATAAATAAATAAAATTTCTTACACTTTTTATGTTTATAACTTACAAATTTAGTTTTTACATACCCTAAAGCAGTAAATCACTAAATCAAGCCACCATCCAGCCCCCCTCCTGACCATCTGTTGATTTGTTGATCTATTGATCTATTGATTTAGGTCACACATTTCGAGTAGTATTTTGGATAACATAACATAAAATCAAGTTCTTTATACAAAGATCAGACAATATATGCTGACGTAACAAAAGTTTTCACATTAATAATAGCTTACTCAACATGTTCATGCTGAACTAAGAAAATAAATGTTCAACGAAAACTTAACTCATCTTAACAGGAATAAAACGGTCAACATTAACAAAGTTTCACACCTAACAGCAGTAAAGTAACTATAACATAGCATACAAAAAAACGTAACTTATTCACACTTGCTCAAGCATATCTCTAACGATAACAATGTTAATTTACACTGACATGGTAATATTTAACTAAATTTATCACAACCTTGTCTAATTATCATACAGACCAGGGAAAGTATGCTAACGTAACAAAGCTTTTCCTACTTAATTTAAAGCTAACAGGGAGTGTAACATGAACTCAAGAATATAATACTACAACGACAACCGGAACCATCTTAGGTAAGAATAAACAGCTAACATTAACAAAGATCCACACTTAGCACCAGTAAAGTAACTAACACGACTCACAAAAAACACATCCATTCATGCTTTATCAAAACATATCTCCAAACATGACAATGTTTAATGGACATTAACATAGTAAAAGTAACAAAAAATTTAGGCATAATCGTACCTAACAGCATAATACTAATGGGTAAAGACAAACAGAGTAAAGTTTTACTCTCTGTAACTTCATGCCTATTGTTATTATAATTTAACACACACACACACACAAACACACACCACGACCACACCACACAACAACACCCAGACGAATAAACAGCCATCATCATCAATGTAGTTCAATAAATCGAACATCGATGGAAGTAAACCAAGTGTTTCGTATTTATAACATATAATTTTTCATTGAAAAAAGCGTTATATAAATACGATAAAACATGATTAAATACATAAAATATGTTTATGGTTAAATATATTAATTCTCGACAGGCGAAACATTAGGAATTCAAGTTGGGTACGTTCTATATATCTCCCTAAAGATTCAATACCCTGTGACAAGAATGTAAAGTAAAATGTTCTTCGGGCAAACACTAAACCATTTGGTTCGGCATATGTGCGATTCACAGCACTCATTCTCTCATACAAGCAAGAGAGAAGTTAAACTCATCAAGCTGGATATTTATTAAGGCATTTCTGTATACTGCGTTATACGGGAACCCACATGTTTCGGTGTAAATATCGTAAATTACACCATGAGCTATATGTATTAAGTCATCGAGTAGGTCCAACATCGTTAAGATGCGTGTTAATTCATTTTTATTTTAAGCAATGCTGTAATTATTTTCAGACGTTCGAAACGCTGAAACCTATAATGCCACGGTTAGAAGGTCCACATGATGGAGTTTCCAGTAGTGCGTACATCAAGGTTTTAATATTGTCACACAATGAGAACACAACGTCTATTCTATATTAGAACAGTTATGTTGTCTTCCCAGGTTAGATATTTCACTAGCGTAGAGCTTTCGGATAAGGAAAACTTATTCCTCTTACCGCATACAAGGCAACGATGTCGATGAACTTGATGAATCCATCAGCGCAAACGAATAAAGGTCTATTATTTGACCCTTTGGCAGAAATACAAAGCAACCGTAACGACTTGCCATTGGTTTACGGAATTAAAATATAAATGACACATTCATTGGGAATAACGAAAGCTTCTTGTGAGATATCAAACAACAGACGGGGAGATGTATAGCGTTACCAGTACAGCGAAAAAAATGTCCTACTGACGAAATCGTATGCTTAAACAACCCTTATAGGTAATGAGATTTTTCTTTCAACCCATCAGAAGAAAGTAAACAAGAATAAGACGCACGAACGAACCATATCAGTCAAAAGGGTATATTTCTTACTAGACAAGCAACAACAACAGCAACAACAACAACAACGAACAATAACACACCAACAACAACAACAATTAAACAAGTACAAAAATGAAGATTCTTTATTATACAACCAACGATATTGCTAACGTAACAGTGTTTTTCGACGTTAATAAGCTAAACATAGGCTTTACCAAGAACTTAAAGAATATACTGTACAATACAAAAATCTAAAACCACACCTTACACACGATAAAACTGAACTTACCAAAGTTTCCCATGACTTAACAGCAGTAAAGTACGTAACCAGCGTACAAGACGTAACCTATTCACACTTTTTCAAGCAATCTCAACATATCATTTTTAATTTTACATTAACACTATTGATATTACGTAGCATCTGAGTATCATTTTCGGATTAAACATAGCACAAAAAAAACGAGTTCTTTATTATACTACCAGCGGAATATAGGTTAACATTACAATGTTCCCACAATAATAAAGCTAACATAGCATCATATGAACTAAGAAAGTAATGTACAACGACAAACTTACACAACTTAGCGACTAATAAACAGTTAGGACTTAACAAAGTTCCCACACTTCAACACCTGTAAAGTAACTAGCATTGCATACAAAAACGTAACCCTATTCATACTTTTTTAATAAGTTCTATATATACTGGCCCCGAAGATATGCTTACGGAACAAAGTTTTAGCTTCAATAAGCTAACATGTCATAACCTGAACTAAAGAATATAATGTACAATTGCAAACCTCTAAACATACCTCAGCGATGAATAATCAGCTAACATCCTGAAAATCCCTTACTTATCAAAGGTAAAGTAAGCGCTAACAGGGCATCACAATACTCGATATGTTCCCGCTTTTCGAGCATATTAGCAGCAGATTAAAGCCGTATTATCTAACAAAATCCTTAAACAAAAGTGTCCAATCTATCAAAGATTGCCACCATCTTGAACTATGAATTCAAACATAACATAAAAAAGTGTCAATCGTTTCGAGTTATAACATCATTTTGACCTATGATAAACGTAGACATTATCAAAGTCTAGGGCAAACCTAACATTACTCAACAAAAAACTTTAACCTAGGCTCACGTTTCTAACAAATCATCGTCAGTTAACACAAGTAATATCTTACAAAAACATCATTTCTCTAACAAAATGCAAACCTAACATACTTAGCGTATGAATAATCCGCTTAACTCCTGAAAATTCCTACTTATCAAAAGATAAGTAGCTTAACAGGGTCATACCAATACGTCGAAATGTTCCACTTTCCAGCATTTCTACAAACAGGTAAAGACGTATTATCTAACAAATTCCCTTAAAAAAAGTGGCCATTCTATCAAAGATACAATTGCATCTTGAACAGTATGAATTGCACTATCTTCATCAAAGCCTGGTCACTCGTTTCGAGTATTTAACATCATTGAGCTATGGAATAAACGTAGAACATTAGCAAAATTCGTCGGAACAAACTAAATTACTCAACCCAAATCTTAACATAGCCGTCACGTTTACGAAACATTCATCGCCAGTTAACACGAAGTAATAATCTACAAAACTATTCATTTCTCCACCAAATCAGTTTTAAGTTCAACCAGTCATAGTAAATATTTAACATAACGTACCTAACTTACGAAAAAACAGCTTCATTAACCAAGAGTATCTAAAGCAACACATCACCTCCCAAGAGAAAACCCAATGGGATGCACCCATTGAAAGGGCGTGAATCCTGAGAGTGGGATCACCCCGAAGGGGGTGTAAGACGGTTTAGGTTCAGACCGCAGGCTGAGACCATTATCCCCTCCCTCGGAAGGGTAAAACTCCGAAACCGAATCCAACTCCAACTCCGTCTCCGACTCCGAATCCTCCAGCCTTTGTCTGAGTTTCAGTCTTCTACGATCATTTTTTAATTTTTACGGGGGGCAGTGCTCCCCCCTTACGGGGGGATGCAGAGAAACGTAATCTCGTCTCCGACGAAATTACGTCATCATATAACTCACATCCAAATTTCACTCCGATACGTTAAGCCTAACAGGGTTTTCAGGACGAATTTGACCTTGGCGCTAAGGGGGCAGCACCCCCTTTGGGGTGACCTATGGTCACCAAAACTCGCGTGGGATCAGTTTATCACCTTCATAGAACATATACCAAGTTTGAAAGCGATACGTTAACTCTAACCCATATAGATATATATCGGACTCTGAACCGGATTGCGAGAGAACCTGGGGCGGAATCCCAACAGTCGGAGTGCGTAAAAAAACGATCCCTTACAGGGATCGTTTTCGACTCAGATTCGATTTCCTCAGACTCCTCCTTCCTCATTCTTCTTCCTTCCTCCTTTCCTCCTCCTTCTTCCTTTCTTCTTTTTCCTTTCTTCTTCCTCTGTTTTGCATTCCATGCATTTCTTCTTCCTTTTTTTTTTCAACTGGGGACCCACCTCCGGTGGGGTCCCTGGACTCCGAAACCGAATCCAACTCCAAC
>JABUQX010028225.1:22500-27500 GCA_015478945.1 Trachelipus rathkii | reverse complement strand
AACTATCATTATATATATATATATATATATATATATATATATATATATATATATATAATAAATATATAATATAAATATATATATATATATATATATATATATTTATATTGTATTTATATATATATATATATATATATATATATATATATATATATATATATATATATATATATATATATAATATATATATATATATTATATATATATATATTATATATATATATATATATATAATATATATATATAAATATATATATATATATAGATAATTTATATATATATATATATATATAGTATATAATATATATATAAATATATATATATATATATGATATTTATATATTACTTTATATATATATATATATATTATATATATATATATAATATGATATTTATATATATAATATATAAATATATATAATATAATCGCAATTTCAGTTGTTCAGTGGTTTAAATAGAATTGAGCATACTCTCTGTATAACTACATTCATTACCTTACACTTTATTATGGTGAACCTTAAGGCCACACAACCATTTCCCCGGAACATGCACACGATACTGCAGAGAATCAGCACGTCAAGAATCAGTTATGTTCTATCATAATGCTTCTGGTGACCTTTTCTTGATTCAATCTGCAACATGGCAAATATGTGGCTGTCCGCTACGCAGCGTGGGGGAGGCAAGGTTGAAGGACGAAAAGATCTTTTTCGAAGAGGAAAGAGCTCTTGACGTTGTTGACCATCGGTGGAACTACATCTTTCATTTTTAAGGCTGAAGGTTGCTGCTCGTGCGTGGATAATAAGATAAAGTGCATCTTATTGCTAATTCTCACACAGAAAATGATTTCGCCAGGGTCTCTTTGTAAGGGCGGAGTTTCGGAGCACACATATTCTTACTCCCTGTCCACGAGGACGTCCTGTTGATGCTTTCAGGCTGTCACCACTGTACGCTGTCTCACCATATATCGATCTTTTGGACTTTTCCGAGCTGTCCTGTAACGTATTGAATGAACATTAGTTTTCTGTTTATTCTGAAATGTTTGGAAGTACCTGGCTTTAGCATCTGAACAACAGCTGCTCCATCAAGAATTACAGATGATACGTGTGGCCGATCGGACGATACGCAATCGTCATTTAGTAAACATTGGAGCACGTCTGACTTTGTGCACGTTTGCATTCTTCCTCCAACTGCCAGAGATGGAGGTTGGCTCTGATTTTCATGGCTGAAGAAATTATCCACTTCACTTTCTCGACTCTGACATGCAATGTATAACTTTGAGAAAAGTTGTGCGTCACTTTTTGCTGACACCAGTGCTGACTTAATGTCAGTTGCCTTCTTCAGTGCACTACCGTGGAAGAGCCCAAGTCTATTCCTAGTGATGACGTTGCTTATAGGTACCGTCCTGTTGAGAAGCCGATCCCGCACGTCTTTTTTATACTGTTGTACACCAAGCTGTTTCGCCTTTGCTACATCCTGGCCCGCTGTAGGATGCGCAGCGTCTTTCGTTGTTAAAGTGTAAAGTTCATTGCCGGATTCGTCGAACGGGTTCCCGAGATCTTCAATTGCTTCAACCATCGCCTTGACATCTTTATGGAACTTAACTTGTACGTGATGTTCCTGATCGTGGTCTGAACTACTAGCTGGTTTCACATCACTCACATTTTCTTCGAATTCCTGAACAATGCGAGCTAACTCAGGACCAGCTACCATCCATCTTCGTAACGCTACAGGATCATTGGTGAGGCCTATCGCACCACCATCACCTTTCACCTTTTCATTATTTTGTTCGTGAGCCTGGTCTATCGAAATTGCAGAGAAGGGACGGTTGGTCTTGTGTACGACAAATTTGCCCTGTTTGAATGCTATTGCAATATCTGGGTGATTAGTTTGCACTTTCATTATGTCCTTGATGTGGACAGGTAACCACCTGGTATAATGTGTAGAGTCTAGAGCAAAGAACTATGGAGCAAACTTATCCAAGGACGCAACGTATAGATCGAAATTAGCTTCTCTGATGGATCTGATTAAGATTAGTATGGTCACCTCTAAGTCCTTGATTACCAACCAGTACTCAAACTGAGGAGATGTCTTGCACATATTTATGCACCACATGTCCAGTGGTTCGGCTCCTTCGATATTAGATGCGATGTATCTGTCATAGGCCTTGTGAAGTAGTATGTCTAGGCTAGCTATTGTAACCTGATGCACGTAAAGCGTTTGCGTAACATGTGAAACTTTAAGTAACGAATCCTCTACTTCACTGGTTGCGATAGCCACGTTTACTAAGACATTTGTCCAACCTCACCGTATATTTTTGACCCATCAGTTACCATTTTCACAAGTTATAACAGCGTCTTAGGTACCGATCTTTTCGGACAACCCTATTCGAAAGTTCCATTTAACTGAACGTTTTCAATGAACATATCACGGCAGACTGTGTTAGCTGCTCGCGCAAGACATATTGCATCTGTATCATTGTTCTTTTCACATGCATCTGAAAGTGCTTGACCGACACCTTCTTCAAATGTTAGTAATACATCGCGACCCTTCTTGAAAGCGATTAAGCCTGGTATATGAGCCTGAAGCTTCTCCTTCAATCTTGTCGAATATAGTACTTGATTGTCTGTGCATATTTGTTGTAGACTTTTACGGAATAATTTTACAAGGTCTGACAGCTTGAACATTGGTGTGATGGTTTCATCTTGTGCTGCTTCCTCAATATAAGTTTTCAGTTGCGCAAAAACAATGCCTAACATTGCATTATTATCATCCACATAGTTTTGTTCTTGTTTCTTTGATCTTGCATGGTTATACAGTGACCAAAGGCATTTTAAATGGTACATCGCTTTGATAGCAATAAAATCTCCTTCACTTAGTTTGGCAAGCAGACTCGAGTCTTCCAGTAGCAGCGTTGCACTTCGAACGCGAGTGCTCTACCCAAAGGTTTCGGCTTGAGTTAGGTCTTTCCTATTTGTCTCTTGATTACAAAAGAAACACACGTGTCGGTCGCTTTCTTCTTTACCGATGGTTTTAACACTCACAGAGGTTCTCAAACGTTTACTTGATCAAGCTTTCTCAATCTCCGCTTGTGTTAGTTCCCGACTGAGTATGCTGTTTAGTTTAGTTTAGTTTTATTGTAATTGTCTCGACACCTTTTATGCCAAACTGCATTATTCACACGCAATGTATTTTCTACGCCGCTACCTTCATCAAGTCTGCAAATCTTCAATGTTCTAGGTAGTCCCTTTGCTTTGTCAAACGCCTCAATATCTTCTGCAAGTCTTCTATAACCAGATCCATAATCTTTTAATTTCGACTTTCTTAGGTAGGTCAGCTTATTCGTTAATATATTATATATATACTATATATATAATATATATATATATATATATATATGCATATATATATATATATTTAATATTTATATATATTATATAATTATATACAATATATATATATATATATATATATATTATATATATATATATATTATATATATAGTATATATTATATATATCTATTACTATATATATATATATATAATATATATTAATTTATATATATATATATATATATATATATATATAAATATATAATATATATATATATATATATATATATATATTATACTAATTATATATATATGGCAAATGACACACAAATTCTTTTTAGTGGCTATTTGTTTAGTAGATGATGGAGTTGATACCTCTGCTTCTGCAATATTTAACGTAATGCTTCTTCTTCGATATGGTTAGTGATTGCTTTAATATTAATTAAATGTAATTTTGCGTCAGTTTTCGTTGAACAGCACACCCTGCAAATAAAAAATCGTTGCAATTTCAAATTTTAATGCGACACCGATATAAAATTATAAAGCCTAATATACCAATTTTGTAGTATAATTATAAACACCAATTTATATGTACTGTCAATTAATGAAAAAATAAACCACAATTTGAAATTCATTATTGTGATGACCCATTCATATGGTACAGGTCGGTTGCCGCAGGCTGAAAGATAGGCTTAAGTGTTCTTGTTATAAAATTGATTTTTTTGGCTAACCTAAATATTTATCCGCCACAAGGTTTTTATAAAATATGAAATGAAAGGTTTTGGTGTTTTACCAAATATTTTTTTCACTTAAAAATTTTTGATGCTGACATATTAATTAGTAATTTACTGAACTTCTTGAATCTTGTTTATGGACTCCATTAAAAAATCGTAATTCATATTTCTAAATCATGAAACGTTCCAAATTTCTATTGCATGTAGCTACTTGCAGCATCTAGTCTTAAGTTTCTATGCTTTGTGTTTTTCAATTGCTTCTCTTTTTTATTCCTTTCTTTTTAAAAAGTCCATATATATTATGTGATATATATATATATATATTATATATATAATATTATAATATATATATACTATATATATATATCTGTGATCTCCTATTTATTATTTTTTTTTCTTTTGTTATAAAAAAATACTATTTATTGTACTATATATATATATATATATAACTTAATATTATATTATGTATATATTATTATATATATATATTATATATATATAAATTAATATATATATATATATATAATATATACTATATATATTATATATTATATACTATTATTACCTCTAAAATCTCTGCATTTAATTGGTTCTTCTGTAGTAATTGGACAACAAGATGAACATTGAACCCACTGAAAATCCGATGAAGTATGATAACAATCTAATAATAATAATAATAATAATAATAATAATAATAATAATAATAATAATAATAATAATAATAATAATAATAATAATAATAATAATAATAATAATAATAATAATAACAATTAAATAATAATAATAATAATATAAAAACAATAGTAAAATTATAATAATAACTAATAATATAAAAATAACAATAATAATAAAAATAATATAATAATATATAATAATAATAAATAATAAAATAATAATTACATAATAATAATAATATAAAAATAATAATAATAATA
>JABUQX010028225.1:0-17500 GCA_015478945.1 Trachelipus rathkii | reverse complement strand
GTAATAATTTGATCTTTGCAGTCACATTTAGACTTGTTAAAGATTTTAGCATTTAGCTTACTCAAAACGTGTACTCCAAAAAATATTTCTTTACAATGAAAAGCTCAAAACATACTTTCAACTCTACAGCGAGAAAAAGCCTAAGAACTGCTTAAATGAGTTTAAATCTATAGCAACACAATATAAACGAGGAAGTTATCAAATTATTTTTATTGTTAAGAGATCAAAATTAAGACTTTTTATATGAATAAAATTATATCTTTTTTTATTTCAAATACTAATTAATTCATCTTTGATTTTATTATCCCTTTATTGCCAGATATTATATATATATATATATATATATATATATATATATACTATATAATAATATATATATATATAATATAATATATAATATATAATATGATATATATATATAAAATTCTTAATCTAAAACCCCGAAAATTTTATATCGCTACAGCCCTGTATAATATATAAATATATATATATATATTTTTCTATATATATATTATATATATTATATATATATATATATATATATTATATATATATATGTATTATATATATATATATATAATATAATTATATTATATACTATATGAATTTTGAATATAGTAATTTTCAAGAGATCGGAGTCGGAGTCGGAATCAGAGTCGGAGTCGGTAATTTTCATAAGGGTGGAGTCGGAGTTGGAGTCGTTAATTTTCAAGAGGTTGGAGTCGGAGTCGGAGTCGTAGTCGGAGACGGAGTCGAGTAGAGTCGGAGTCGGAGTCGGAGTCGGAGTCGGAGTCGGCAATTTTCAAGAGGTCGGAGTCGGAGTCGGAGTCGGAAAATTTTGAACCGACTCCACAACCCTGCATTCAGGAAGGGGTTCAGAGCACGAAACAAAATTTAGCTTCTGAAATAATTGTCAACGGCATGACTACTCAAAGGAAACAAAGAAACTGCTGATTGAGTATCAAACCATTCGTCGGTGGAGAAAGCTAACTTGGATGATTATTTGATAGAGGTTATTAATTCTGAAACTTTATCATACTTTTTCTTTCAAATAATATCTCTGTAGTATTTCCTTTGAGAAGTGTGTTGAAAGAGACCGATACTTTCGCTTGCCGTACAAAACCAAGAATTTCAGAGTGACGAAAAAGAAGACCATCACTTGCTAAAATTTCTGTAAATTTACTATATCCATCCTTTATGATTTTTCTTTTCATTGTTCAATATATTTGTATTTTATATTAGTTTCAAGAGTAATCTGATTCTTTCTTAAATCTGAAATTGGGAATCCTTTACTCTTTACTCATTTTCATTTCTACATTTTCCTTGGGCTTGATACTCAGAAAGTTCTTAACCCGATTGTCAATCTTTCTTTAAAAGAATAATTACGATTGCAAGGTGCTTTGTTTGGGTTGTCATGGGAAACAATATCGAAGTAATTCCAAACCACACTGGATAAGGATATCATTGCGGAATGGCTTCAACAGTTGATTTAGAGCGAAAATACTCACAAGTACGAGCCTATCAAAATTAAAATTGCTAGATTTCGACTGTGACTCAAAATACTGTAACTACCTTGAGACGCCACTAGTCAGCTCATTCTAAGCAATTTCTCACAAAGTTGTTAAATTTTCTAACAAGTTCCGTCAGAACATTTTCTAATCGCATTCCTAGTTTCCGAGTTAGAAGGCAAATAATTTATTTTTAATATTTGTGAATGCGAAAATCAAAGCGAAAATATATATATATATAAATATATATATATATATAATATATATTATTATATTATAATATATATATATAAATATATATATATATATTAATATAATTATATATATATATATAATATATATAATATATATATATATATATATATATATATATAATTTATATATATATATATATATATCTATAATATATATATATAAATATATATATAATAATATATATATATATATATATATAATATATAATATATATATATATATATTTATATATATATATTATATATATATTATATATATATATATATATAATATATATAATATTATATATTAATATATATATATATATAAATATATATATATATATATATAATATATTATATATTACTTTACACCTTTTCTCAAAGAAAAAAAGTATCTCTGGAATTGTACGGTTACAAGAATTTTAGCTTTTCTTGTGATTTACAAAATTAAAGATATCGTATGCGTCTTCTGCTTGAAAAAAAACAAAAGTGTTCTATAGAGGTAGTTTGCTAAAATAATAAACGGAATAATTCCAGACTATACAGTGAGTGTATGTAAGTTGAGCATAACTGTTTAAGTCTGAGGTCAGAGAAGTGGACAGAAAAATGAGACTGTGTAGAAAGGTGCGTCGCAAGAACCCTTCTCAAGAGAATTGTGATGAAAAGTTCAGAAGATCAGTGTCCTTAAAATAGCTATGAAATAAAAGAATGACGCGAAAACAATTCGGATTGATCAAGACGAAAGCCCTAGATACAACCATTTGAAGAGGAGCAGTTTGAGTAAAATCACTCCAGATGCACGAGGCATTACTCTATACAAGGTGGGGGAGAACTGCACCCTTGCATCGATGATAGAATATTCATAACAACTCGTATCAACTGCCTTCGCGTAAAGCTGTTTAGAGAGAGACCTCTGACAGTGCCCTTCACTCACAGTCAACGGCAGCTCGCATCCTTAGAATGTCTTGTTTAAAAGAGAAGTAATAGTGATTCTTCTAATTAAGGTCACGAGAAAAAATAAGCACCAAAATTATTTTCTTTTTAGAAAATGCATTGTCGTTAGGGTTTTTCAAAGAGATGTTATAGCTGTATGAAAGATTATGTAGATGGAAAGATGGAGCGCTGAAGCTTTGATAATTTGAAAACAACCTTGATTTTCAATGCCATAAAGAATCGAGAAAGATCAGATGCTAGTTGATCCAAGGGTGCCCTCCAAGGGTGACCCAAGTGTGAGCTAATTGTTGTTGAAAAGGACGTTTATCGAAATGAGGGGAGTAATAAAAGGTGATGTCGTCGGCATATGAGTGGATATGTGATGAAGCAATAGAGAGAAGTCTTTTATGAAAAGTAGAAAGAGTTAGGGATAAAACACAATCATGAGTAACACCACTATTTATAGATTTAAAGGATGAGCGGTGGCATTCACCAAAATACTAGGAAAGAGGACAAGAGAACAGAAATACTAGAAAAAAGATCCCAGAGAGCGCTTCTTACGAAAGCCGCATTGGCGAGCAGAGAAAAGATTAGAAGATTTGACTTGTTTTTAAATCTTCCTGCTAGGATACATTCGAAAACTAAAGAAAGAATAGAAGTTAGAGAGATTGGCGATAGTTTGAGGGTTGAGGTTGGTTCCTTTTTTAAACAGAAGCACCTTTCTAGCAAGAAAAAATGGCCAAAGTAGAAAGACAGAGACAAAATAATTTAACATACAGAGTGCAAGCTTGAAAGCACAAGTTTTGAGAACTATAAATAGGAGGAATACCATCAGAACCGTACGCTTTCTTAGTGTTAAGCGCTGAAGAAGCAAAAATAACACCTTTTGAAGGAATTACAATATTAACATAAATATGTTGGAGAGAGATGGAGAATAAGGAATTACTACACTGGAATCGTCAAAGGTGGAATTAGAAGCAAAGGTTGGAGCAAAGAGTTCAGCTTTAGTGGAAGGTTAAATAGCAGTTATGCCGACGGTAAATACTAAAAAAGGACAAGAGGAAGAGGCAAAGTTAAGAGTTAAAATTTATTGAAAAATGTCAGAAATTGCATTTTTACTATGGAAAGAATTTTTAGTGTCATGGAGAAAAGATTTTGCACGATTTTGGGATGAAATATTAAGTTGCAATGGTTTCTAGAATTTGAAGATGAAAGTAATTTCTAAAGGCAGCGTCCCTGTGGCTAATAGCACGAGAACCATCAGAGTTAAACCAATGTTAGTAATTTATTTCACTTTTTATTGTTTCAATAGCTAACTTACTAGTAAAAAAAAAGTTAAAATTTTTAACACCATAAGCGTTGATGTTCATTTTGTTCGAATTAGTAGGTTTAAAAAAAATGGCTTAAGCTTAATTGAAAGTTGATAATCGACATGAGCCTATATATATATATATATATATATATATATATATATATATATAGAATTTATAAAATATATATATATATATATATATATATATATATATATATATATATATATATATATATATATATATATATACTATTATATATATAATATATATATATAATATATATATATAAATATATATATATATATATATATATATATATAATATATATATATAAATAATATATAATAATATATATATATATAGATATATATAATAATATATATATATGTATAGACGTAAGAATATATAAATACTTTATCTTGAGAGTTATCAAGCCCAAGGAAATATATGTTATATATAAAATGATATAATAATACTATGTATAGTAAAGATGTAAGATTCCCCTAAATTTCAGGTTTTTATAGTAAAGAATCAAGTATAATTATACTCTTGTTAGATAAACTCTAATAAATTATATAAAATTAACAAATATATAACATTTACTGTTACATATGTATTGTATATAAGAAAAATACATTAAAAGGTAATTAGGTATTAATATTAAGTAAAAATTTTTACAAGGAATAAATTTTTAGCAAGTTGATGGTCTTCTTTGTTTATAGTGTCCACTTACCTGAAATTTTTAGGTTTTGTACGTATACATACAGATTCCGTAGTATATGTTTCGACCCCCATCGATCTTTTTCAGAAACACCTTCCTTCTTATAGGGTTATCATTTTTAATACTATTAACCCATTCAAGCATAGATTGAACTATTTGAAATAGGACAAAAAGGTATAGAATTTTTAAAAAGTTTTCGTAAGATTAATACCTCAATAAATAATCATCCAAGTTAGCTATCCATCCAAATGACTTCAAACCAGAGTATTTCAGACCATGTTACATTTTATATATGCTCTCTTGTTATTTATTATCCTTTTCTAATTTCAATGCAATGATTATTCTTTGATGTTCCATTTGAGTAAGATGCCTGTTGACGAATTATTTCCCAAAGAAAAACCTCAACAATATTAATTGTTAAATCTGCTCTGAAACGCCGTTTCTTACTGCGTGCACATGATTCAAAAGTTCGAGATATTTTAAATGAAATATTTTTTTCGGTGAAAAATTTATTATTATTATTTCTTACACCGAAATCTAGTCTCTCTCTATTTACAAACTACTCTTAAATACTATTCTTCGGAAAGTTACTGGTACCGGTACATCACTCTCACCTTACATGTTTTTACGATCTCCGATGCTCTACCGATCGTCCCGAATCTAAATCCGTCCCCAACTTCCGATCGACACCGTACTACAACTTCCAGACTACCTACGAACCAACTCTATCTTGTAAAAATAATACGACTACAACATCCGACTCACCCTACTTATGAAATAATATTATAAAACGACTCAGAGACTCTGATTCCAGAACTCCCACCTTCACGATAAAACCCTCTGTAAAATTGAAAATAAAATTTAAATATATATATTATATATATATATATAATATAATATTATTAATTTAATTATATATTATATATATATATATATATTAATATATATATAATATATATAATATAATATAATTAATATATAATAATATATATTTATTATATATATAATATGTGTGTTAGTGTGGTGTAATGAGTTGAGTGTGTTAGTGCGTGTATTAATTTAAAGTCTAGAACTGAATAATGTTTTAACATACAACGAAATTTATAAATTATAATAATGATATATTACAAGTTATTTATATAGTTAAAGTTTTATTATTTTTTATACTTTTTTTTTGTCCAATAATAAATAACTATATAATAAAAAATAATAAGAACAAGTTGCTGTACTGCCAATAATAATTTTATTGCAACCAAGAATTTTTCGTTGCCAGGAGCGCGCTGGTCTGCAGGGTTTTATGATATCATATAAAGAAATTAATAACAATAATTATAATATATACTGGTAATTCTGCTTTACTCTTTCCATTTTTTGTAAATAAAAAATATATAGATATCAATCATCAGATTTTTGGTAACATTTACTTTAAACATTAATTTCTGAAAATTTTTGAATTCATGGCCTATATTATTCATCTTAAATTCATTATTAATTGTATCTATACACAGAAATTATTTGAAAAAAAAAAAAATAAACTGACGAGACCGTAATAAATACAAACTAGTGATCTTATATATACTTTATTAAATTCTACTGTTCTATATATATATCTATATTTACCACGGAAACATTCACTACCTTGAATAAAGGGAATAAAATAATGGAACGTTAAAAACTATTAATCTAATTTAAATAAATAAAAGAATAATAAAGGAAAAATATTATTATAATATATAAAAAAAAGATATCTAATATAAGAATCTTACCTAACTTAGAGTAAATAAATATATCTGAACAACTTCCATCCGTATCCTAATATTATAGTTATGTTGCTTATATATAATGATTATATAACATCATCTATATAAATATCCTAATTCCTTTTAAGTGACTATATTCTTTACCTATATTTAGATGATTATGAATAAATATAAAGTATTTATTTTGAAATTTTTGCTTTGTAAATAAATGTTAAGTTTCTCTATATATATATAATATAAATATATATAAGTTATAACTAAGTTGAGTAATATAGTCAAAGTACTAAATGCATTAAAATCACTATTATTAACAATATCTATATAAAGTAGATACTGCAAAGTAATATCTAATAATTAATTTATTGTTCTGAAATATTTGTGAAATTTTAAAAAGTTTATATTTAGAGAGAATCAGTATAATATATATAATATATATATGATAATATGAGAGTATACTTTACATAAATATATATTAAGTTATTGATAATATTTATAATTCGCATATATAATTCTCTAAATGCTGTTGGACAAATATCTAGTCATAAGAAAATATAAATTGTTAAATTACACCCATATATATCTTATTCCTATTTATAACACAAATATTAGATTTCTAACAAGTAAAGCTATACTATTAATATATTCAATTTCTATTTACTTAATCATAGTAAATAAGTATAAATAATATGATTTTTGTTTACAACTTTAAATCTTTTAAAAATTTAAATCTATACAATATTATGTATGTTATTTAGCTATTGCACGAAAATCTTTTAAAAGAAACATCACATTTTCCATATATAATTAAAAGCATGAGGGCTCTATCACTAATATATATGATAAGAATATATATAATAGTGAGTCAAATATACATAATGTGAATGAAGTATTAGTATTAGAGTATAATTAAAATTTAGATAATATTAAAATAAATTATAATATATACATCAAAATTTGTTTTTTCTATCGCGGCTTATTGCAAATGTTATGATATTTATTTAAAAAATAAATAATAGTATTTAAAATGCCATTAAATACCAAATGAGGAAAAGGCATCGTTGTAAAATATATGGTTGAGACTTAATTGCACTATATATAAATTATATACATATATATATATACGTTAAATTATAAACACATATCACAAATTAGTTATCCACAATACTAATTTTATTTCTAGTCATATATGTGAGAGATAGAATTTTTTAGTAGAATGTGAGTATTCTAGTGTTTAAAATATTTGCCAGAAATTATTATATTTACCTAAAAATTATCCTACTTTTGCAATACCAAAAATTAGCATTAGTAAATATTAATTTAGCAATTCTAATGATGCTAATAAAATAGATTTTATTATATTTAGTGTCCTATTACTAATGGACTAAGTACTTACTAAGAGCATATATTTAACAATCTAACGCCTACTGATGTATATATTATTATCGATAACTGACTTAAAAGTACACCTAAACAATATCTTCATTGCTTTTTACATACTATATATATATATAATTCTTATGTGTTTTCATACTAAAATTCACTATTTATATATTCAAATTCGTTATAAATATTACCTTACTAGATATTGATGTATTAATCTGGAAACAATTATCAACAGTTAGAAGTACCACTAAATAGGGCCTATCTAGAGACTTCACCAGTCAAACTAAATTATTATAATCTAAAACACATACTACATAATTGAGCCACATACACAACCACATTGTCAACACCCTAAAGCTGTTCAATTTTCCATAATACTAATATATAATAGTACCTAATAATAAATTATACGCCAATACTTCTACCAAATAGAGCAAATATCATATGTTAATTACTATAGTTCAGCTAATACAAATGCAAGCTTATAATAAATTTACTATATTTATACATTAACTACTATATACCGAAATATGCAATTAACAATACAGTTTTACTTTATATAATATAATAAACTTAAATATAACATCGACCATAATTATTGGATACGCCAGTATATATTAAGCTATTTATTGATGCCTTTTAATAGATATACCATATCTAATAATATATATATATATATATACTTATCAAACCTTATCTTAATATGTTGACATATATAATGTATCACAACACTTAAACCCAGCTCTTACCTTAGCGTAGAAATCAATTATTCCAAAATAATAAATTGTTTATTGATATCAAATGAATTTTCTGACAAAACTTATTTAAACAGCTTTATTTACTATTGTTTTACCTCTATAACTATCAATCATTTATTTACCATTCATAATGCTATGGGTGCGAATTCTAAAAACTTTTGTTTTCAGGTGAGAACTTTTTGTTCTTCATTTTTACCTATTATTGCTATATTAAAGTTTTGCATTTTACCAGATTTATCAGTCATTAATATAAATTATTAATTATTAAAATCTGTTACTTAAACTCTAATATTAATACTGTTGGTTCTCCCGAATGTGAGATGATGCGTTATTGCGTATTTCCTCACTACTAGCGCAAGCTTTATCGACTACTCACACACCTATCTTTCTCTTAGTCCTCCCCTCTCATAGCTCTAACTGATCTCACACCTAATCGCCCAGAAACCTATAAACTTCTCTTAGAATAGATTCACTCTTTTTGCTTTTTCAATTCATCCTTCACAAGTTCCAGCATCATCAATTAAATCCCATCCATTGTTTTTAGTTTCCTGTACGAACAAATAAATTGAGAGTGTTGAGGCTGTACATTCCCCCCACTATTTCTCGTGTGTCTATACTTTGTCCCATATTCTCTCTATATCAGTTACTCCTTTCAACAATGTTTACTATAAATACCAAAAACACTCCTAGTAAATTACTCATATCACTTCTCTTTTCTATTCGTGTGTTTCGCCAAATATATCCTAATCCAACTCCTATCAACCGATTTTACTTTGAAAAGATTTTATGCTATTTCTATCCATCTAGCTTTATATTGCTTCCAACCGCCGATTAGCTACCTTACTAAGTTGACTATGTAATATTCTTTACCATCTAAATATCCTGTTATTTATGTTCCGAAGTTCCACTAGGACTGACTTTCATATAGCTCCAATAGTGTCACCATCCACCAACTTAAACATCTATATATACTGACATCTTCTTTATATGATATGTTATCGTCAGAATCAATATAGAGGTGTAATCCCTTTAAACCTATGATTGTACAGTATTATCTCATTTAATATTATCGACTTTGTGATGATCCTTTAAATTACTTGCATTGAACCGACACAGAGAAGGGTTAAATTCCCAACGATAAATATCATTAGAATAACTTCTCATTTAATAATGCTCCATCCAATTTATATCATATTATCATTCTAATGGTATAGACTACTTGGTAAGTTCCAATCTGTCCCTTCAATTTAAACCATTTCATATATAATAACCTTTACAATTTAAATGTCCTAATTAATTCTAAGATTAATATAACTAATTCAGATATGTGTTTATATATACCTGGATTCATGTCTCTATATGTCTAGGAGTTAACAGAAATCTTATCCTTTTGTAAGAAGCAATATATATAATGGTAACAGTGGGTAAATACCGCCCCACACTCTTAGAGGTTGATATTAAGTTAATAATTTACGGACCATAATCAAACCTAGTCTACTAACACAAAATTATACTCACTAACAAATATTATAAATCATTACGTTAATATTTACTATATATAGTTACATATGGGAACAACAGCCACTCAGATCTAAAGAGACATGCTCCAAGTGCTACAAGAGTGTTCTTATGTGAAGTATAATTCAGTATTTACTATGAGAATGGAATTATCCGTGCGTATTGTATAATTATGCATCCTTCAAGAACCCCTATATTTTATTATATACCTCTTCAAGAAACAAAATATATTATAAAGATATTAATACCCATTACTCAATAACTTTATATAACAAAAAAAATAATTCGTATTTTTTTTTTAAATCTTGAATAGTATCAACTGTTATGAGCCTTATATATACTTAATATATATATATAATATATATAATTAATATATATATATATATAATATATATATATATATACATATATATATATAATATTAACAAAGCTAACTAAATTACCTAACAAAGAGGAGAGTAATATTATGATTACTACATAACAATGTCTCCTAATATTATATATGGGCACGTTTACAGGACTCTTAGTACATACTATATCGCATTTCATTCCTACTGATATACTCTTTATGAATAATTATATTATAATAATATAGTAAATAAATATTATATATATAATTAATATATATTATAATTATATAAATATATATTAAATAATAAATTTATTATATATATATTATTATATATTATATATATATATTTATATATATATATATATATATTTTATATATAAAATAATATAATATATATATATATATAAATATAATTAATTATTAATAATATATATTATATAATTATATATTATTAAGGTAATATGAAAATTATTATCTGTACTTTTTTTAGGATAAAATATAATTCCTGCTATAATCATTGCGGTGAATACTTTATTTTATTTAAAAACCAATATTATAAGCAAATCTTTGGAACCAGCGTGTGAAATACCCCAAGTTACATGCATGTGTATGTAACATTAAATTTCTGTATTATTATCAGGATCCAAATTTTACATATTGAATAGCACTTTTCATATACTGTCAAAGTATTCATAAATTATTGATACGATTAAAGATTGTATTAGTATCATTAGAGTATATTTTGATCCGTTAGATAATTTTATTTAAATGGTTGATAATATAATTAAAAAAAATTAGAAAAATGTAGAAGTCTATGTTAAATGTGTTAGTGCGAAGAAATACAAATAATATACTTATGTTTAAGAATGAATCATAAGCGTACAGAAATGTAAATATATAATATTGAAAGAATTTGCTTAATTTGATAAGTGGATAAACTTTAAGTGAAAGACTTAATAGCAAATATATACCCATATTATAAAATAACACTAATAAAAGAAATATGTAGTTTATTTTATTAAATGAGAATTTAAATCTATCTTTAAATTTTATATGCCAAATAAATAAAAGTAACAATATTTGTGGTATAGTATAGAGAGCATAGGATATTTTATCAATTTTTGATGTCTACAATTAAAAATATGGCAATTAAAAATCTTTATTATTCAAATATATTTTAAAATGCTATTGCAATATATATCAACTATTTTGTTTCGTATATAATTTAATTTTGATTTATATCACATAAATTTAAATTAATGTTTAAAAATAAAAATATTTTACCCTCACTTGTCAGAGCTTTATTACATAATTTTTGTGAAAGTAAGAAAAACGAAATCAGGATAACGACTGACATCAACACTATATAACATATATATATTAAAACTATTTATATATAAACGTAATTTAATTATTAATAATACATAGAAAATAGGTTGTGTAAATAATTGAAAGCTGATTAAAATAAACCGTTATTGTTTTAATTTAAATATATTTTTTATTGAACCCACTTTACAAGGACAAAAATAGGTGTTTAGATAAACACAATTTATAAAATTCTGGTAAATATAAATGTCTTTATCTAAACGCTCAAAAATCACTTTAATATACTCATTAAATATATATATAATTTAATATTTTATATAATTATATATATGAATATATTATATATATATAATACTATATATATATATTAAATACTGATATAATATATATATTATATATTATATATATAATATATATTTATACATAATATATATTATTATATAATATATAATTATAATAAAATATATATTATAATATTAATTATAATATATATATAATAACTATATATATATATATATATATATATAATAATATATATATTAATATATATATATATATATTATATAATATATTAATTATATAATAATATAATATATTTATATATTATATATAATATCATATATTATATAAATATATTATATAAATATAATAATATTATAATAATATACATATATATATTATATATAAATTATAAATATATATATTATAAAATATTATATATATATATATATATATATAATTATATATATCTAGTAATATAAATTAGTATTGAGTACCAATAAAAATTTATATTATATATTTAATATAAATTATATATATATATATATATATATGTAGAACATAAATCCTGAAAAATATGAGTGATCAATTTTTGTTTGAAAGTTAAGATGAGTTAAATAAAAAATGTTATATTGTGCAAATAAATATCAAGGCTATTGAATACACTTTTTAATTAATATTATTATTATTATTTATTCATTATTATATATAATTAAATATTTAATATATTATATAATTATTATTATATATTTAATTATTCATTATATTATATATATTCATTATTATTATTATTATATTATTATTATTATTAATTATTATATTATTATTATATTACTATTATTAGTATTATTATTATTATTATTATTATATTATTATATTATTATTATTATAATATTATATCTCTATATAATTATAGTTAATGATTTAGTTATATTTTAAAATAATTAGATATAATTAAGCCTAACTCATAATTATTATGTACACGTTTATCATTATTATTGACATCTTTGCTTATTATTATATTAATTATAGTATAATGTTAGAATATATTGTTCACTATTATGTTAATTACTTACGTAGCTTGGTTGGAAGTAGAGTACTATTATTATTATTAATTAATCAATTAATAATTATAGTATGTATTCTTATTATTATTTGATTAACTATTATTATGTGGATTTAGATATATACTCATCTAAATATTAGTTCTCCGCTAAAAACAAATTATAAGCTTTATCACAAAAATTATACTTCACTCTGATTTTATATCAATTTATTTTATTTCAACTTATACTATTTTCAATCCGACTCAGTAAAAGAAAATTTTATTTGATATTATAATTATGTATTTATAATGAGTTAATAATTTATTATTATGTGTGTTATTATCGTATTATACTAATTAGGTAGTATTTTGTGGAAGGACTCTCTCCTGTGTATATACTCTTATTTTTTGATACCACTATATATTCAGTTCAGTGCCTCTTTATCGAAATTAAAATTATCTTCTATTCACGTCACTAGGTTACCATTTATTCATATATATTTCAACTTCTGAGTGATGATAATGTCAATTTGGCAATCAAGTGATATTACTATATATAGTAAGTATATTATTAATGTATTAATTTATAATTTATTCATAGTCTGTTATTATTTTTATCACATTTTAACTAATATAGATTAATTGGTGATTATTAATTATATCTCACATATTTCTTCTTAATAACTTTTTTGATCCTCACTCTATTAATACATTAATTATGTAATTTATACGTTGACATATAATGTGCATGAAATTTTATATCTCTATTTTATTGTTGTATATTCTTCATGATTTTATATAAGCTTTAACCCTGTATTATTATTAATTAGAGTATATAAATACATACAATTACTAAATGCTATATATTATTACTATTATTATTATTATCTATATATTCATATTTCATAATATGAAGCATATAATTATTATTCTCATCTAGATTACTTAGTTATCATTCTTATTTAATATCTCTATAGAATCTTAAAATATAATTATTATGATTAGTAAATCATTATTATATTATTAATTATTATATAGTATTATTGATATTATATATTATTATAATTATAATCATCAAATTGAATTAACATTAAAGTTATTTAGCTATGTTATTTATAAAATAATACTTATTATCTCGATAATATTATTATATTTACTATATTATATTTTATTTTGTGTTCATGTATATTTATGTATCTTATAATTTTACTGGTAACTAATTGATTATTAAGAAGTGTATTATGTAATATATTAAGTCATATCTACAGTGATATTTATCTTAAATATTAACTACATTTATGTTTAAGTGTTTACATATATATTATCTGATTCATCTAAATCTATTATTACTATCCTGAAAAGATTAGCTCACTCGATTACTCGTACTACTACGTACTTCAGACTTCCGATACTCCGAACTACTCCTGAATTCTCTGAATCTCATCTCATGACTCATTGATCTTCTCTATTCATTACCTACTTCCGGAATTATCCTCTTGAGTAAATTTCCGATCATTCTGTGAGTGTGATACTCTCGAATCTCCATTCAGTAACTTTATTACCACCCTCTTCTCTATATAATTAACTTCAGTATCATCATACTTTATTATCCATGATATTTCCACTCTCTTCTATAATAATTTATCCGACTCCTAAGAATCTTCATTCAGCACAGTGACATCTGACTCCATTATATTCACATATACTTATATTATTATTATTATTATTATCTGTAAAACGTCATATTCAAATTTGATATATTTCTACTATTCTGAATTATTATTATTATATTATTATTATTAATTCCGTTAATATTTATTAATTAGGATTATTAGTATTTGCACGTAATAATATGTATTGAATCCTATTAATCCTCACTCAGATATATTTAATATGTGATTTCAACTGATGTCATAGTAGTAAATATTTATTGGATTCTACTTAATATATATAAAATTAATAGTTTCTGATTTCATTTTTTATGAATTATTGTATTTATTGTGAACAACACAAACTATAAAACTTATTAGAGATCTAGATTTATCTCCATGAAATAATCATGTAGTATTTATTATATATTATTATTGAACATTTATCTATCATTGAGTTGAGTTATTAACTCCCTCATTCATCATCTTATCACATACAGAACACTAATTATCATTTATTCACACTTAAATCTAAGAACATGTGAGATCTTTATTAGTCTAATGTATGTAGATTATTTGCAATATTGATTTTTATCTTATGAGTCCAAAATGACCTAGATAATTACCTCCATTATATAAAAAGTTGTAGTATTCTTGTAGCTATTATTATTATTATATATTTATTAATTATTATTATTATTATTATATTATATTATATTATTATATTATAATTATTTATTATGATTATATTATATTCTAGTAGTGCAATATATAATATTACCCATAATTAATAAATTTACTTAAAAGGATTAATAATTTTAGCAATAATTTGATGAATTATTATATAAAAAATTATATTACTTATCTTATTATTATTATTATCATATAGTATTTAATTTATTATGATTATTATATTATTATATATTTTATTAATTATTTATTATTAATTATTAATTTTATTATTATATTTAATCTTTATTATTAATATTATTAATTTTATATTTATTATTATTAATTTATTTTTATTATTATTTAATTTATTTTAATATTTAGGCATTATTATTAATATTATTATTATTATTATTATTATTATTATTATTATTATTATTATTATTATTATTATTATTATTATTATTATTATTATTATTATTATTATTATTATTATTATTATTATTATTATTATTATTTTTATTAATTATTATATTAAATAATTATTTTATTTTTATATTATTATCTTATATTTTATTTATTATTTCAACTTACTGTATCAGGACAAGTCAGAGTAATCATTTATCTGAATTTCAGGTGGTATATTTAGTCCTTCTTTAACATTTTCCTCATCAATAGATATCTGTAATATTTACTGCATCTGAATCTGATTCCTTTGGTGTCGTTGGATTGGTATTCTCTTATGTCAAAATTTTCGAAACCAGCTTTCTGTGACAATTATTATTATTATTATTATTATTATTATTATTATTATTATTATTATTATTATTATTATTATTATTATTATTATTATTATTATTATTATTATTATTATTATTATTATTATTATTATTATTATTATTATTATATTATTTTTTCTTTCATTATTATATAATTATATCTATTATTATTGTTATATTTGAATGTGGTGAATCCTACTTGTCCCAATAAGTTAATAAGCAATTTATCGTATTATAGAATAAATTATTATTTCAATTATTTATTTATTAAATTATATTTATTAATATTATTATTTATTTTATTATTATTATTCGTAATTGTAAATTATTATTATATATTTACTAACTATTATTAATTGATAGATCTTCGATGTCTGCAGAAGAGCTATACCCTTTCATCGTGGATATTTTCATTATTAATGGGTATTTCTTAAAATGTTAATTCCTATGTTGTCAAATTAGTTATTAAACTTAACTCTAAATTTAATATGCCCTATAATATTATGATATTTAATTTAATATAATATTTTATTATTATTATTATTGATTCTGAATTAATGTCTATTTTGATACTTATAGTATTTAAATTTATTGTTTTATAATTATTATATATATATATTATTATATATATATTTTTAATTTATTATATTATTATATTATATATTATTAATTTAAATATAATTATTTAATATATTTATTATTAATTTTATATTTATTTATTATATATATTATAATATATTTAATTATTATTACTATATTATATTACACATATCATATAATCAATTTATCATATATTTATCATTATGATCATTATCTATATATACCTTAATCATTATTAATCATTATATATATCTATTATAATCATATTATTATATATATTATTATTATTTATTATTATTATTATATATATATTTATTTGATTTAATTATAATATATTTATATTAATTATAATTTTATTACTTAATATATTTATATTATTATTTATATTTTTAATTTATAATTAGTATTAATTTATAATAATATTAAGCATCTATCTTTATATATTAATATTATTGTCTAAATATATATTAAAATATTAGCATAATATCTCTTGTCCATAATTGTTAAGGGTTCTATTTCTGGAAAAAAATCTATTATACTTGATCATGCATAAAGTAAGATAATTTAGATCATAGTAAATTAACAGATTAATAGATAAAAGATATAAAAGTATAGTTAATATATAATATAACGTTCACAATTTGCCTTATATTAAGAACAGAAGGAAAATA
>JABUQX010028224.1:35000-42500 GCA_015478945.1 Trachelipus rathkii | reverse complement strand
GTTCAATTCCTAGCTTGAGAATAACTCCTCGTCATACCAAGGTGATTATAAACGATGGTATAGACAAAACAATAAATGATTATATAGAATATATTTATTATTTATCATTAGTCTAGTATAAATGAATAATGAATACTTAAAAGTCAATCTAATATGACATTTATGAAAATTGTTCTCAAATTTAAAATGAAAATTAAAATGAAAATTAAATAAACAAAAAAAAAACAGAATACTGATCTCTTAAAAAACTGAAACTAAAAAAACTTAAAAAAAACCCAGAGGTATTATTAAGAACCTCTTCCTGTAAAATTAAATATAAATAAATATATTAACAAAGTTCATTAAGAAAGTTCATTAAAACTTCATATACATATTTTTGAGTACATTCATTTCAAAATACCATTAGACATTCATCTACGAATACATGAGTGAATATGTAACAGATGTAGTTATAACCATAATATATATATTTCAAACAAAACATAATATATATACTATAATATATATATTATAAATATTATATATACTATATAATAAATATATATATATATTATATATAACTTATATATTATAATATATATACATAGTATATTTTATATATATAACTAATATATATATAATAATATATATATAATATATGATAATATATATATATAATATATATATATATAAATATTATATTATATATATACTATAGTATATATATATATATACTATATATATATACTATATATAACATAAATAATATGTATAATATATATATATATATATATTAATATATATATATATATATATAGTAATATATAATATTAATATATATATTATACATATATTATACCCATATATATATAAAACTATATAATTAATATATGGACATGCTTTCTTAAGTTGCTTTCGCGCGTGCGTATTAGAACACATTATGTGCGCTTATTGCTATATGCCAGGCATGTTACCAGCATATCACATGATCACATACCTGGTATTTATTTATAAATAAATATTCGTTTGTAATTGCACCTACTAATATATATATAATAAATATTCCTCGCTAGTACTGATAATGACGTTTGCTCGTCCGTCATAGGCAACATAACAATTATATTATTATTATTATTATTATATGATTTAATATATATATTATATATAATATTATTATTTTATATTATATTATTATTATTATTATTATTATTATATATTATCTTATTATTGGAATAGTCTAGTGATTCCAATGCTTACTGTTTTTCTGGGGGGATATTTCCAAAGTACTTTTTAAATTTAATTAGGTTAAATCAAATTAAAATTTAAAAATTAAAAATCAACAATTTAATTACCCAATTAAATTGCTTGTATGAGGTTTGACGTGGTTCTATTAAATAAGTTTTTAAAAACTTATAATTGGAAAACCCAAATTCAATTTTAAATTAATGACCGAAGTGTCCAGATAAATAGTACTTTAAAATATCCAAGTTAAAAGAAGTGAAAATTAAAGAAATGGAAAACTATTTAATTTATTTTTAAATTCAAAACTGGCCAGATCCTATAATACAACAGGACAAATGTTTAAAATAAAATTAGTTTGACGTGCAACATGATCGATAATATAAATAATAATATAGTTAGTAAAAGTTTCATAAAAATTATTTAACAATTATTCCCTTTTCCCTGTTACTATAAAATGTCAAAATTTAATTTTAATTTAATTTTTATACATTTAATTAAATCTGTAATGGTCGATTAACTACTTTTACGCATCGTTTCTTATAGTAGGACGATAATGAAATTATACACAGTATAGTATACATTACGATAAATCCACAATACTCACTCCAAGCTTACTCGCAACAGCGTTTATCACGGAATCCTGTCCCATAGTACCATAACTCTAAAAATAGTTATTAGTATTCGTATAGCATTACAAAGAAACTGGTGAGAGTGTAAGCTATGAGAAATTAACCAACAGATTAATTAAGCTGTCGCGAAATTATGTAGGAAGAGTTAAACTAAAATAAATTAGCGTTAAAAGGGATATCTTCACTAAATAATCGTTTAAACCTGGAGGAAAATGCCAGTCTTGCCTTTAAATTTTAGTGTCAATATTCTAATTATTTTCTTTTTATTAATCTCTGTTCTGAATCGGTAATAATTTCTAAATGGGCTTGTTCCCCCTTATATATGCCCAAGATTTCTATTATCGGGTTTTCCTCGGAAACCCATCCTGTTATTGAGGGATATTAAAAAGGAAATTTATATGAAATTAGGTTGCGAAATTAAATAAAAATTATCGAAATTAAATTATTATATGATATTTGTTTTGCATTGGTTTTTCCACATTGTGAAATATTAAATAATTAAATGATATTTGATATAAAATGGATTTTCCAGATTGTGAAATATCCTGTTAATTCAATAATAAAATACATTTAATAATTATTATTATGATAAGTTGATCTAATTGCTGTGTTACTATAAATTAAATTTTCCAAATAGAGCAATCTAAACGTTTTCAATTATATAATATATATATATATTATATATTATATAATATATATATATATAATATACATATATATATATATAATATATATAATACTTATTATAACATATATGTGGAGTAGGTCTGTAAATTTGTTGGTATGTAAATTAATAGCATCATTATTTTTTGAAATCGAAAATATAGCATGATACAGTTAAATTATTAACAAAAATTAAAAAAATGTCCACCAGATTTTATATATATATATATAATATATATATATAATATCATAATATATATATATATATACTAATATATATATATATATATATATAGTATATATTATATATATTATTTGGGACCGTCCATCCATTTAAGGGTTAGTTCAAGTTACGGCAAAGTTAAAATCACCATCTTACGTTATGCGGTCTCCGTTTACTAAGCACTCGTCAATCCAATACTTTAGTTCTCTGTTTAGGACTCTACTATTTAGGTTATGGACAAGATTGTTAAGCACTACACATATTTACTCAGTGCTTTTCTAACTAATCAAACTATCACAGCCTGAACTAGCAGGGTCCTAATCCGAGACCTAACCTACAATGATCGACAATGCCGGCAAACTAGACCTAACCCTAGATGAAATCTACAATCCAGTAAAACAACCTAGATGGAACTACTTCTTGTAAACTTAGACAACCTATATCTAATGATCCCTCCCCAAATAATATATATATAAATTATAAGTATATATTATATATAATATATATTAGTTAGTATATAATATATATATATATAGTATAGAAAATAATATTATATATATTAGATATATATATATACATATATCAATAACTATATATATAAAAATATATATATATATATATACTATACTATAGTAATATATTATATATATATATAATTATATATACTATATATAATATATATAATATATATTAATATATAATAATATTTATATATATATATATATATATAAATTTACTATATATATATAAATAATATATATATTAATATAATATATAATATATATATATATTATATCCTCTGGCGAGAAAGACGAGTGGCCCACATGGATTCCATCAGAGTTGAGAGAATCCAGTAATAAGGGACCGATATGAGACAATAGATGGCGTTCGAAAAAGTTTATGTCTAGAAAATTGAGTAAATATGGAGATGTGCGGCTTAGATTTTACCAAGAGATGTACAGTGATTATGAATGAGTAAGGAAGCGAAAAGCTGTTAAGTCTGAAATCAGAGCTTGAGGCAAGAGATGAAATGAGGACTGTTGCAAATTGAGGCAGCCGCACCGAACTCCCCTCACGGGAAGAGGACATGCGATTGTTGGAGAGTTTGAAAGAAAATCAAAAATGTCTGAGAAGAGAGATGAAATGGTTCGACCGCAGGATAGAGACAAAAGAGACTAAAGATAAGTTTAGTAACAATGCATATATTTTTCATAGGTTTAATATTCTTTTTCTATTATTAATATAAGGTATTAATTGTTTTTATTTTTTAAATGTTTTTTTTTATGCAGGGTTGCCATCACGTTATATTAACTTTCATTTGTATTTTGGTAGCTAGGTTAGGGCCCCATATGTAGGTTATTTCTTTATCAATATTTTTTTCGATTTGCTTGCTTATTTATTAATTTACTTTAAATTTTACTATGGGTATAATGTGGTTTTTCTTTGGTTTTAGTTTTAACATTAATTTTAGTCGTTTAGTGCCCATGTTGGCGTTGGTTGACTTAGGTTGGTTTCTCCTCTAACCCAGGAGCACCCCAGCGGAATGCCATGTGGCTCCAATAATGGTAAGCACCCTTCTATGGATTTAAATAAATACCGAGTTTTAAAGCAGTGATATCGATGCAGGGAACTTGAAAACTGTTCCGAGACGCCTTGTTTTTGGGTGACAGATTGGGCCAGTGGTAGAGCCTCCTGTACACTGTCTGGTGGTGCGACGCTGTTGTCGATGCTTCGAGTCCTGATCCGAGTGAAATTTCTCTCTGTCGTGTTTTATTGCAAAATTTGTCGCAACAGTTGTTGTGGCCATTGTTGGCGTTTCTGACTTTGGTTGGTTGCTCCTGTAACCATGAAGCACCCCAATGGAATGTCATATGACCTCGGTAGTGGTTCCAAGCAACCTTCTACAGATTTAAATAAGTACAATTTCAAAGCAGTGATATTGAAGCAGGGGTTTTGAAAACTGTTCTGAGATGCCTTGTTTTCTGGGGAGGCGGGTTGGACCATTGTATAGCCTCCGGTACATTTTCTAGCTGAGACGATGTTGTGTATATATATATATATATAATTATATAGTATATATATATTATATATATATATATATATATAATATAATAATATATATATATATATATATATATATATGATATGAAAGGCGAGGACGTAGCGCATTAAATTACCCCCACATCCTTACATATGGGTGTTTAAGGTACAAACCCATCAAGTTCATTATTCTATAAATGTAATATAGCTTTAACTTCTCTCTTTTCCAAAGTTTTTGAATCTATCTTTAACATGAAAATGTGGAAATTCTTATCTCTGTGTGCATGTGCTTTTGTGAGAAACTAGTACAAGTACTAGGTGCATCTTTCTAGAATTCTCTTGATTCTTGTGTCCTCAGCCCTTCGGTTCGCAGCAGATCTTTTGCTTTGGAGCTAGACATATCGAAAACCTGCGATAGAGTCTGTCACAAAGCTTGATTTCCAAATCCAATCATTCACTATCTGCATTTCTTTCTCTTCTAACTTTCTTTAAGATATCCTTTCCGATAGCTCTATAGTAGCATTTAAAGAGTTTGTATAGCTATATATATACTAATATATATATTTTATATATATATAGTATATATATATATATATATATATATATAATTATATAATATATATAATATATATATATAATATATATAGTAATTATCAAGACGTGATGACAATGGAGTCCAACGGAAGAGCAGTCTTGAATCCAACTATTATTGTCTAATATTTTAAATGTTGCAACAACTTTCCCCAAAATTAAGTACTTGCTTTAAGTGGAAGACTTGGCTCTTTATGCAGTGGCAGGAAAGGTATCATTCTTCGAATAAAAGTTCCAGTTGTTTAAAGGCAGTGTTGTCGTATGGAGATTTCTTCACTGTCTTTCAAAGTTTTGGTTTCCATCCCAAGTACGATTACGGTATTTCTTTCTTACTAAAGGGTAACTTAAACTTAAATCATAAACATTTGATTTTTTGGTCATAACGTGAAAAAGAACTCGCATAATTAAACGTCTCCCATCTAAGATTCCAAATATCACAAAGTATTGGATTTGCCTTCTTTTAGAGAAAGTGACTTCCCAATTTATGCAATGGCTTAAAGAGTGTTTTCACGTTGTTATCTGCTCTAACGTCATGTAAATTTTTTGAGGAAACAGATTTTTTGGTCGTTAACATTTTTATCTCTTTTTCAATTTTCATTTTCAATGACTGAAATTTGCGGTAATCATATTAAAAAGTAAATTTATTTTAGGAGCAAAAGCACTGTAATAAATAACAATGTTAAGAGAGCGCAAGTCATATTTTCCTAATATCTGCTTTATTTGAATACGAAAATATTCATCACAAAATTCTATGCAAGCAGATTTAAAGAAACAATTGGTGAACGTCCTTAAAACCATCACAAAACATACTCTTCCCAAAGCTTAATAAAACTACATTTAAAATTTTAAAATTTTTATTCTGGAAAAGGTTATTTCTCATAGTTTATTTAATTTTTGCAGTTTGACATATGTGTACTTTACTGCTAAAACATGAAGTATACATTTATTATTTCTTTGAAAGGGGGCTTCTGTGGGGGGGACGCAGTTGTTTAATTTGAGCTCCCGCAACTTAATTAAACATTAAGCAAACTCTGTACAATTAATAAAATAACTATTTAAGTTAAATAACTGTAGTAAAGACCATATATAAAATAAAAAATTATTCATCAATATTCTTACAATTGACTAATACCACTTTTCAGTTAAAATAATTTTCTTTAACAATTTCTAAAATATAAAAATAAAATCATGATTTCACATACAATGAAGATGATTTTTAAAATGTGAAGTTAAGGAAAACGTTTAAAATTATTTCAGAATCTTATCACCTTTTAAAATCATTTCCGAAAGACAAAAATATAACCAACAATAAAGCCTAATAAAAGTATATTTCAATATTGAAGAACTTGTGATTAATACAATTTAATTACTGTTAAAACCACAGAAAGCAAGCAGTAATATCGATCCCACCAACAGCAAGAGTTGAAGCTAGTACCAAATGGTCGACATTGAAAATGAGCGACATGTCAAATGAGCGACATTTGTAGAAAAAAATATGCTTATATAAAGTTTCTATAATTAATTCAACAAAACCTTACCTAACCTAACCTAACCTAACCTAACCTAACCTAGCCTAACCTAACGCGTGCGGCGGGCTGTACGTCAATTTTTTGGATGTTGTGTCGACCATTTGACCTATGGACCATTTTCCCTGTCGATAAATTGGGCTAGTTCCCAAAGAGTTTCTTTTTTTTCTTTTTTTCAAAAATCTCTGTTTTCTAATAAGATTTACGTCGTAGACAAATTGATGGAATAATAAGAAATGTGTAATAAAAAATTGGTATAAAACTATTTGTTATTTATCGTATCTCTTTCGAATTTCGTAATTTTTTTTCTATTTATCTGATCTATCAGAAGAAGATATAACCATTTTGAGGATCTTTTTCTTTCCCCAGTCTTCGCATATGCCATTTATCAAACCACTTACCAAAAGGCATGAAAAGAAACAGTAAACCAATAAAATAAAAAAGCCCAATATTCAGAAAGCATTTGTGTAGTTTTGAGTAGCGTCTCTGAGTGCTCCAGTTAAAAAAAAAGGAATATATATATATATATATTATATATATATATATATATACTATTATATTACTAATTTATATATATATAATTATATACTATACTATATAATATATA
>JABUQX010028224.1:25000-30000 GCA_015478945.1 Trachelipus rathkii | reverse complement strand
TATATATATATATATACTATAATATAATTATATTTTACTATAGTGTTTTTGCGTTTCCAAATATTTTTATTTTATTTATTTATTTAATTTAAATTAGTTTCAGCTCTTAAATAATACGCTCGCGCTTAAACTAGGCCTATACATGGCAAAAATTACAAATTCCCTAAGGAGAATTTGAACCAAGGTCCTTTTGAAAGAAAGGCAAACACTTTGTTATTACCTTATATTGGGTAATTTTTTTATGGACATGATTTTAAATTAAGTCTTTTATCACAGAACGGTCACTTTGTTATCAGTCTTTCCTGACCTTTGTGTTCCAGTTTTTCTTTTCTCAAACTTACGTATACAAAGTACCTTTTTTCCCTTTTTCATTCTTCTAATTTTACTATATCACACTATAAAATAGCAAACTAGCAAACCTATTCGAATCTGATAGAATTTGATCTACAGTCCTTCCGAACAACAGACTTTTCTTTTCTAAACAAAGCAATGCATCATTTCAACAAAATAATTCTAAAAGTATTAAAAAAAAAATACATCCCTCATGGCTACAGCAGACAATTTAACCCCTATTTCTCATCAGGAATCGACACTTAATAAAACAAAGACAATAAACAACTAACTCAAGACCAGCTAAACCAAATCATCAACCTCAATAATAGAATAAATAACTTAATCAACATAAATCAGCAAAAGAATTGATAATATTACACCAAAGCATTAACCCATAAAACCAACATAGCGAAAATATTTTGCACAACAAAAAAAATTCACACTTCATAAACTAAATCCCTACCAACCCACTATTCCATCTGTAAACAAAGCAATAAAATCCTCAGCCCAAAAAATCAATGTAACATTACTATGTTACACTACCCTAAAATCAGCCATAAACCCACAATCAGCACCAGTAGAATAACAATCAAACGCCTTATAAGATTAAAGGTCAACTAAGAAGGCCTGCATCCCTTTTCACTCCCATAGAAGTACTCAACGCTACCAAAAACCTTAAATACTCACAAGCAGTTGAATGGACAAAATATCCAATATTCATCTTAAACTCCTGGAAACCAAAACCATCTCAGCCTTAGCTCAAATTTTTAACCTTGCATAGCAAACTAATACTATCCCTTCACTCTCCTAAAAGGTCTAACACAAACCATACTTACGGATTTTAACCAGACCCTTTTGCTTTTTACTTTTACTTTCTTTTATTTGCTTTTACTTTTACTTTCTCGTACTCTCCTTGTAGTAATAGACATAAACAAGGCATTTGTTGTTTGTTACAGACCCCACCACCTTTTAATAGACAAAATATTAAACGCAGATATAACATCAATGAGAAGAAAATGATAGCAAATCTACTCAACTGTCACTCAGCTAGAGTCATCCTGAGATGCCACTCCTCCCACACATACAAACCATATAATGGAGTCCCTAATGATCTATCTTATCAACAACACTCTTTAACCTTTCTATGCATAACCTATCTCAACCCCCATCCCATTCTATAAAAACCAATAGCTATACAGACGACGTAATAAGCACAGATCAATATTACTCAACAAATCCAGCATCCAAAAAGTACAACAATATATAGTTCAACTGCAACAGCGTCTATCAGCAAAGAGAATGTCTGCTTCACCACAATAGTCCTTTATTACATTATTTACCCCAGAAAAGGAAATAAACATCTATTCAGCAAATTTTCTATCAAACAATAGAGTCCCTCTTAATAAACAACCCATCATCGTTGACTTGACCTTTGATACAAATATGACATTCACTCCACACATAAACAATACTACTTCTAGAATCAAACAAAAATTAAATACATTGGAGCAAGTTTAGACCATCATAAAGAGACCCTCATAGTTGCATTCAAATGGTACCTCCGATCCTTCTTAAATTACGCATCACCTGCCTGGGTGCAATATTACAATCCAATATTCAAAAATTAGAAATTGTACAAAATAAAGCTCTAAGAATGATAACACCCATCCACAACCTACTAACAGAAACAAAAATTCTTCCTATAAAAGTCCATCATCTTTGACATGGTAGAATACCTTACAGTAAATGTTCTCAATAGATCACTTCATGCATCGTTTTAATATAACAACCCTGCACATAGAAGAAGAAAAAAATCACACCAGTGCATTATAGTACTTTTTAACCTACGCGACACACCTCCTCCACCCTCCTCCAGAGATGCTTCCTTTGTTAAGCCCATTCATTCTCAATAAACCTAAGGAACGATTCCTGCATTGGCCAAATAACACCGTACTCCAAGCAAGTCCATCCAAAATGTCTATATATACACAACTACACACACATACACACACCCACACACACACACACAGACACACACACACACACACTGCCGAACGCTTGGAACCATCAAACAGCACGTGCCAAGTTCCTCTCTGGGCACCAATCCTTTCAAGAATATAAATTTAATTTCGTATTGCACTCCTTCCTCCACTGCCAAAGATGTCCTCCCAGAGAAACTAATGCTCCACAGAACAGTAGATTGAAAATCGCTTTTGGGTAAAATTTTACCTTTGTTAACTTTTAAAAATTTTCATCAGCAAAAACTGCAGGTCTCGTTACCTAGAGTAGTTTTATTATTTAACATGTTTTCGGAGTTTAAAAATGTTTTAAAATTTAATTATTTTAACTTTACTAAATTGATTAGTCAAAGCTTGCCCTAGGTATTTGTTATTTAGAGTTGTTTTATTATGTTAATATGTTTTTCTGAATTGGAAAATTGTTTAGACCATTTTTGTTTTATTTAAAAAAAAAAAAAAATTTTTTGACTACCCAAAATCATTAGGTACTTATTACCTAGAATTGTTTTACTATTCTAATATACTTTTTCGGAATTTATGAAAATTGTTCTGAGTAAATTTTAATCTATTTAATTACTTCTTTTAATAATTTTTCATGAGAATGTTTATATAATTATAATTATAATTATAATTATAATTATAATGATTAATAATAAAATTAGATTAATAATAATAATAATAATAATAATAATAATAATAATAATAATAATAATAATAATAATAATAATAATAATAATAATAATAATAATAATAATAATAATAATAATAATAATAATTTTTCTTATTATTATTATTGGTAACTTATAATAATTATAATTATTATTTTACTTATTATTATTGGTAACTTCTTAGTTCCGGTGGAACAATTATTATTCTTACTCTATTGAAACTGTAAATAATTAATATTAGATATTATTGTCTTGAAACGTATTAAATACATTTTAGTAGATCGCGAAATAAAGTTTTATACATTCAATAAACTAAAATTCTAAAATTTCGCTAAGAAAAAACATACCTATTATCATAGATGGAAGGCGCCATTTTGAAATCTGATTGACTGATTTAAAGATATTGGAATAATCGATAATATCGATATTCCGTATTTTTCTAATTAGTAACTATTAACAAGGTGAAATAAAATCACCTGCACTCATAGGTCGGGGAATATGGGAGCGGTGCTCCCTTAGACAAATGTTGATCTGCCATACATTCAAATGATTGGAACAAGAAAAAGGTATTTATTATTTTGATATTTCAACTATCGATATATCGATAGTAGATATATTAAAATTTGAGATATTGATATATCAGTACCACAAAATGTATCATTAATCTAAAGCCGAACTTGAGGCCAGTTGTATAAAAGTGTTTTTAATAAATTTTCGTATAATTTTACATTACCATTTTACTAGCGTAGAAATAACTATTGTTTCACCGGCACAAAGATATTATTATTATTATTATTATTATTATTATTATTATTATTATTATTATTATTATTATTATTATTATTATTATTATTATTATTATTATTATTATTATTATTATTATTATTATTATTATTATTATTATTATTATTATTATTATTATTATTATTATTATTATTATTATTATTATTATTATTTTTATTATTATTATTATTATTATTATTATTATTATTATTTTTATTATTATTATTATTATTATTATTACTATTATTATTAATTTTTTCATATTATTATTATTATTATTATTATTATTATTATTATTATTATTATTATTATTATTATTATTATTATTATTATTATTATTATTATTTTTATTATTATTATTATTATTATTATAATTATTATTATTATTATTATTATTATTATTATTATTATTATTATTATTATTATTATTATTATTATTATTATTATTATTATTATTATTATTATTATTATTATTATTATTATTATTATTATATATTATTATTATTATTATTATTATTGATATTATTATTATTATTATTATTATTATTATTATTATTATTATTATTATTATTATTATTATTATTATTATTATTATTATTATTATTATTATTATTATTATTATTATTATTATTATTATTATTATTATTATTGTTATTAATTTAGCCTCTAATATATTTCCATTACAATCTATCTTTTCTCCTTTTGGTTTTTATTAATTGAATAAAGATTTTTATGTTAGAAATTGGTAGAGAAGTGTCGTAATTAAAAGAGATGTGGGTAAAGTTTTTTCCAGATTTTTTTCCATAGACATTGGTACATTCGCATAAGCTTGTGCACATCATTTTCGCTTAGTCCTTTACGCTGTCCAATAGCATATGCATAGTTTTCATCCTGCAATGTAATAATAATAATAATTTAAACATAATATGGTAAATTGATATATTTGATTATATTATCTTATTATTGGATAATGTAAAAATAAGGTTTAAAAAGCTTAGAATTAAATGTACCGTAGTTTCAATTGTTCTTTTGAAATTGTTAGAGAAGGCATAGCTGGAATAATGCATAAGTGAGTTATAATCGTATTCTGTGCTGAAATCATTTGTTATATCAGGTCCATAGACATTGAAGTTACTCTCCTTTCCTTTGAGAAAAAAGTAATAAGGAAGTGCAATTTACATAAAAGTAATAAAGAAGA
>JABUQX010028224.1:15000-20000 GCA_015478945.1 Trachelipus rathkii | reverse complement strand
CGCACCGATGGCAGGAGTCGGGGTCTCGGCCTCTGGGAACTACGGGGTGGACCACCCCCCTCTCCGAAAGCGTCTCCGGAACCCCAGCTCTTGGTATGCTTTTTGTCGTGCGGGGGTTCGCCTCACTACGGGTAGGCGGAAAACGTCTCCCTGTGTCTCTCGTCGGCTCGGAGCCCTTACATTGCTGTAATACTACAATAATATATATATATATATATATATAGTATATATATATATATATATATAGCAGTAGCAGTATATATATATATATATATGGGTTGGTTAGTTATATATATGTTATAGCATAGCAGTATATATATATATATATATATATATATATATATATATATATATATATATATATATATATATATATACTATGTCCCCGCCGGCTCGAGCTAGCCAATAATATTTATTTTAGTTATTTATTATTATTTTTTTACATTTTCCTAACTATAATTTTCACAAGGATTCCAAAAATGTATTTTTTTGCTGTAGCTATTGTAGTTTTTGAGATATGATTTTTTTTTTTTTTTTTTTTTCATTTTTATTTTTACAGTTTCCGCAATAAAATTTTGCCAGATTCAAACAATGTATTCCTTTTCCTGTAGCTATTGTAGTTTATGAGATATGGACCCATGTTAAAAATGTGGGATTTGAACCAGAATAAATTCATATATATATATATATATATAGTTATATATATATATATATATATATATATAAGGTTATTATTAAATATATATTTACTTTTGTATATATATATATATATATATATATATATATATATATATATATATATATATATATATATATATATATATATTTATAAATTTATAAAATGTTTTTTTAGATCTATATATATATAGCAGGAGCATATGTTATATATTATTAGTTGCTATATACATATATATATATATATATATATATATATATATATATATATATATATATATATATATACATAAGGTCAATTGATAAACTCTGTTTGTATATATATATATATATATATATAGATAGTATAAGAAATATATATATATATAGCAGCAGTAGCAGTAGTAGCAGAGTGAGAGAAGATCTATATATATATATAGTATATAAAAATGTATATATATATATATATATATATATATATATATATGACAATGTTCCTAAGTGGATTATAAAGAGAAAATGGGATTTTTAGATTATTTGATTTGAGGTATTTTTTTTTACAAATTTTCTCAATTTTCCCAATAAATAAAAAGAATTACACGGCACCGCTGGCGGTCAGCGCGCAATTGAAGAGAGCGCTTCAGCCAGCGGTCTTTGCCATGCATGTACGTCAACCTGTTGTGCATCTACTCTATGGTATTGCTTAGTTTAAGTTTTCGTTTAACTCAATAAATGCCTAATGAAAAAATATAACTACATGATAAAAATACTTTGAAAATGAAAAATCTCATTTACATTGGTGATAATAAAGTACACAAAATGGACTTTTTGAAACTTCACAAATTTCAGTTTAAAATAAATAAGATCTGTTTTTTTCTGATTTTCCCCTCGGATTATAAATGAATTTCCTAGTGTTATCCATTTACCAACATATATATATATATATATATATATATATTATATATATATATATATATATATATATATATATATATATATATATATATATATATATATATATATATATATATGATATATATATATATATTATATATATATATATATATATATATATATATATATATATATATATATATATATATATATATATATATATATAAAGTTGTTCTTACCTGCTGCGTTTACCATTGTAATTGAAAAGCAAATGCTAAGAATAATCACATTCATTATACTGGAAATTTTTCGTGCCATTAATATATCCAATTGTACCTATTATAAAGTGAATGACATTATTATTATTATTATTATTATTATTATTATTATTATTATTATTATTATTATTATTATTATTATTATTATTATTATTATTATTTTTATTATTATTATTATTATTATTATTATTATTATTATTATTATTATTATTATTATTATTATTATTATTATTATTATTATTATTATTATTATTATTATTATTATTATTATTATTATTATTATTATTATTATTATTATTATTATTATTATTATTATTATTATTATTATTATTATTATTATTATTATTATTATTATTATTATTATTTTTAAATGAACCAAAAAAAATTATTTTAATTAAAGGCAACGGAAAACTTTGCAGAATAATTAAAAATTTGATATTAATATCTAAAGCAAACTTTAATTTATTTTAGGAATAAGAGATGAAAGCTAAACAGTAAAATCTATGCTGGAAGATACCATTATTAGAGCGAAATCTAGGCGAATATTTGTGAATGTAAACACTATGCAATAATTTTAAAAAAACTTAATAAAAGGAAAGATATATTTTGAGATATAAAATAGGCTGGACATATTTCATTAAGATAGAAGAGAAATGAAGATTTTTTTTGTACGTGGTGCCACTATTCATAGGAAGCGATATTTGCAGTTCCAAGCCCGGCTTAAAAAGAAGGTTGCCACGACAGGCTTAGCAAGCCGGTGGCTTAAACAACCTTAGCTCGAGAAACTCTAACCTCAATGCTGGACCTGACAGACGTAAAGTCTACTTCTGGGAGTTGAAGAAGAAGAAGAAGAAGAAGAAGAAGAAGAAGAAGAAGAAGAAGAAGAAGAAGAAGAAGAAGAAGAAGAAGAAGAAGAAGAAGAATTAGCAGAGTTCTATGGAATTTTTTCTTAGTGTTGTGAGTTCTAAAGCCTTCTATATATAGGGATGTCGTAAATTAATAATTATTTGTTTAATATATATTACTCCACTATGATTTTTTGGAATTTGAAACCCCTAGGTATACATAGGGGTTATTTGGCTTGAAATGGCGTATCTATTTTAGATACTTTTTAAACATTTTATTTCATAATTATGATTCTAGGTTAATGCTAAAGTGGGTGAAATATTCTTACAATATAATGCTAAAAATTACATTCAGGATTAATATTAAAGGAAAGGCCCACTGTTAAATACATCAATGAGATATCAGGTGCATTTGAGAATTAAAATTTGTGATATGTAAAATTTAATTTACCATTTATTTCATAATTTCGTATAGTTCCATACAAAATGTAATGTGTGAGTGTCAAATCTGTAAATTTTTAAGTATTTTACGTTAGATTAATATTTTTCTAAACCAAGACCCTTTTGATATCATGTTAGTCAATTTAATTGAGATACAATATTTTTTTAAAAAAAAAATTTAATTTTTAACCAATTTCATACTTTTGACACTAGGTGCAGTAAGTAGCATTTTGAAGTCTCTTCTCTGTAAAAAATTTCAAACAATTGGACATTTGGGATTAATATTAAAGCCTAGGCTCCCTTTGGTATATCGGTTTTTGACTAAATAGGAAGAATTTTTTTTTTTTTTTTTTTAATTCATAACTTCGATAAATAGGGGTAAATACATGTGGCTGAAGTATCCTATGAGTATTAAATTTTATAAATTTCACACTCAGATTCAAATTACCTGGTTAGTCCCTTTACTGAAGTACATCGATATTAGTTTCATTTTGAGAATCAAATTTTGTAAATGTAAACATATAATTTTAACCATTTTAGTTCTACTCAACCAAGTTAAATGGCAATTATATATATATATATATATATATATATATATATATATATAAGGTATATATATATATATGTATATATATATATGTTATTAAGGTTATATATATATATAAGTTATATATATATATATATCAGCATATATATAAGGTTATATATATATATATATATATAGTTATATATATATTGTTATATATATATATATATATATATATATATATATATATATATATAAATATATATATATATATATATATATATATATATATATATATATATATATATATATATATATATATATATACATATATATATATATATATATATATATATATATATATAATACATATATATATATATATATATATATATATATATATATATATATATATATATATATATATATATATATTATATATATATATATATATATATATATATATATCGTATATATATATATATATATATATATATATATATATATATATATATATATATATATATATATATATATATATATAAGAAAAATATATATTATATATATATATTATTATTATATATATATATATATATAAGATATATAACATATATATATATATTTATATATATATATATTATACATATATATATACATATATATATATATTATATATATATATATAAGGTTATATATATGCTATATATTAGTGATGTGACATGACATCCGGGCATCCGCATCCGCATCCGCATTTGCGAAACATCCGCATCCGCATCCTCAATTTCTTAACGGCAATATCCGCATCATCCGCATCCAAGATATCTGCATCCGCATCCTTGTTTGAAAAATGGGAATTAGTGGAGGGCTATTACATTTGAATAAATGCATATAAATTCACATTTTTTGCATCTTTATCATGGGAGTTTATGGGAATAATTGTAATTTTGAATTTTATTTCTGGATATATATATACATATATATATATATATATATATATATATATATATACATTATATATATATATATTTATTATTGTTTGCATAGATGTATATATAAGTTGTAAAATATATATATATTATATGCTAAGATATATACTACATATATATATGTTATACATACATATACATATATATATTGTTATTATATATATATATATAGTATATATAGTATATGATGTTATAGCAGTATAAGGTTATACTAATATATATATATATATATATATATATATATATATAAATATATATATATATATATATATTATATATATATATACATAAAATATATATATTTATATATATTATTTTATATTATAATATATTATTATTACTATTATATTTATATATATATATATATATATATATA
>JABUQX010028224.1:0-7500 GCA_015478945.1 Trachelipus rathkii | reverse complement strand
GAACTTTCTTAATCTAATGCAATATAAGCTAATCTACTCCATAATCTAACCTATGTAACCTTACCTAACCTAATTTAACTTAACCTAACCTAACCTAATTTTTAGCATCAAATATATTTACAAGTTTATTAAAACATACATTATTTAAAAAACATATAATGAAATAAATACAATAGACTCCACATAAATTGGAATATAAGGGTTGAATGGGGTAAGACATAGTTTTAACATAACTTACATTATTATATTTTAAAAATAAGGTAATATAATGATTATTCAATATAAATTTTAAGTTCAAAGAATCAATTATGTGAACAGTATCGTTTTTTGCTCTATAAACGGAAATCCAATGTCCTGTTGAGGTGATGTGACGAGGCAATGTATTGAATATGAAGCAGGTGTCCTTCTCCAACCCAACTTTACAGAGTTTATTTCGTTAATAGCAAACACACCTAAAAAGCGATGTTCATTTTTAAACACCGATTTTATTTCCTCTTCATTCATCTTTAATAATTCAAAAGTACGTTGCGTACTCTGTCAATTTCAATGAGTTGAGGATGCTCAAGATAGACCACTACAGTGATGGGCGATTGTAGAATCGATCCAAAAGAGAGACTTAGTCCTAAGGTGCCCTTTCTCAAAATGTTTAAATGATAGGCGTTACAAGCTGAAAGGTCTGCAGTAAGATCATACGCATATAAATTACTATTCTTCGCGTATTCTTCAAGATTTAAACCTGTACCGCTATCATTACATGATACAGTATTGGCTATTAAGTCGTAAAAAGGACGCGTACAGAGAGATAGGTCTCCGTTGTATAACATTTCATAATCACGTCCGTGAGGTAGTCCATTCACATGTAAACTGATGCCCCTAAGTCCGAAAGGTGTGAATTTATAAGGTGACTTTTTATAATTCCCGGAGTAGGCTTCATGTTCCACAATCCCTATTATTACTTTCTGTGGTAAATTTCCGTTCACAATGTTAGGGATATTGATACTCGATAATCCTTGAGTGAAATTAAATATCTTGGTTTCAACTCTCTTAATAGGGTACTTTGCTGTAGTATTCAAAAGCGAATTTTCAATTTCCAAATGTCGCTGTGGTGATAATTTCACTTTTCTAACATAGAGATAAGCCTCCAGCAGTTTGAAAACAGGTTCAGGACATACAGCTGTAGCAGTAGGTTTACTTTTTATTTTAAGAGCAAATTTAGGATTTGATCGTGATAAAATGATTCTAGTATCTACAGATGGTAGAATGAGTCTTTCTTGAGAGAAGATATCGCCATTTAATCGACCGTAAAATTCATAAGTATTATTTATAACTTTAGCTGCTTTATCTATATGTGCAGCTTCATCTTTGAAACTATAAAAACCACATGATTGGAGATGAGATTGTTTAGCGTCGTCTGAATAATTTAACAAATGTTCTATATAACTCCTATAAGGATAATTAGCAGCTGACGCACCTAGTGAAGTTCCGTTAAGATAGACTTCAACTTGGGTGAAACATGTATACAGGAAATTTGATTCTGTATATACTATATGGTCATCACCCGAAGGAAGATCTGTACCATCAGGTTTTGTCAATTTCGTTTTTACATACAAAAACACATTAGAGGGATCTAAGTACTGATCAGAAGTACCTGGAATATTGAACTCTAGAGGAACATCTGTATTGGTAATTGAATGCAGAGGGTTAATACTGATAAAGTTGGACTCGTTAACGCTAATCTGTGTAGGATTCATGGAGAAGAGATCCAATTCACTCTTACAACAATCAGGACTAGAAGGATGAAGGAAATGCATCTTGCATGTGTGAGCTCTGGTCGTATAATGAACATTTTCATGAAAAACCTTACTTATATACACAGCTCGTATAAAAGTTATCAGTTAGTAATTAAATAGCAAATACATCAATACATTTTTTCTTTAGAGGTTTTTTCCGCTTAGCCTTTTTCTTTATGACAATCTTCTTGCCCCCTCGTCCTTGACCTGACATTTTACGTCTTATTTTACGCTTAACATCATCCAACATCTCATCTGAAACATCGGCAATACGCCTTTTTAATGCTGCACGAGGATTATTTCCAGCAGCAATATCTTGAATAGTATGCAAGCCTGTTCTTATAGCTTTTTTACCTATATACTCCCCACCTCTCCTGAGTAGAGGTCTTGCACTTCTCCATAGCTTGGCGAAAAATCCACCAAGGCCATACCCCCTCTGCATTTTTGATCCTCTGAATACCCTTTCTTTCTAATATGAATATGAGTGTCTTTCTTATACTATCTTTACACTGTGAGAGTATGTTAATGAATGAAAAATATATCTGACTACACCTCTTATATATAATCCATTATGCTGTAATTACTGCATCTGTTTCTTTCTAATATGAACTTTGCATAACAATGCTCCGTCTGTAAAGGGGAAGGGATTTCCTTCTACATCTTTTATATGCACGCGTACAGAGTCAAAATTTGATCTATTCAGAGGAAGATAATGAACATTAGGGAATGTTATAACTTTACTCTCTTTGGGAAAATATACTACTCTTAATAAAGGAGCTTTAGTATTACCTACATATTGATGATCAATTATATTTGTATATACATAAGCCATACCAGGATGGCTGAGCATCTCGGACGGTGTACATGTATAATGCAGTACTCGGTCTGCGTCGTCTTTTTGTTCATGCCAAGTCAAGGGTTTATTCTCCACAGAAAGTATAACTCTCTTCAACATAGTAGGGATATCATGAAGTATATCCAGCTCAGCATCACGTTTACGAATATGTTTACGTTGCCATGACCGCTCGAGAAAAAACGTATCACGGTCTCGCAGGTTTACACTTACTTTTGATCTTAAAGATATTATTACTTTATCTTCATAGGTACGCATTTCAGTTTTGTATACCAGATCCTTACACATAATACTCATATCAAAGAGGTCGTTTAAATGACTGAAAATAGCAGGCACCGATTTAAAATAAGCTCGTCGCAGAGCAAATTCTTCAAAGAAGTATTCTCTTGTAGCAAATGTTGTCGTATTCACCTTTTTCGCAATTGTAGTCCTTTTCAGATACCGAGTATCTTCCACTTGTAATATAGTTTCAACACATTCTACACTTCTGTACACCACCATCCAGAATAGATTGTGAGGTAAATTTTCTATGTCCGTATTTAATATCATTTCACATAATCCTACTTCGTATACCTCTCTTTCAAGTTGTATAGGATTCATTAACACAGTTGTAAAATCCGAGAGTTTATTATCAGGATGTAAATCCAAAGAGGCTGAAGACGGGAGAGTTAAATAAAAGTGGTCTACACTCTCCATGATTGTAATGACAACTGATTAATGATTCTTAACTTCACTTGCTTTTATATAAGTATTAAACTTAGCAGGATACCCCCTCCATTTCACCAGTACCTGTTTATTTTTTCCTTTACCTCTCGTAGCTAATATTTTTTCAATTTTATACTCGTGAGTTACAGGGTTGAACCTTACTTTTTGTATTTCTTGTTTATAGAACCCTCCTTTTATTTTTTCACCATCTAAATCCTCCAGATAATATAACTTTAAACTATCACGTCGGAATGTTCGGATATTGTGAACTTTAAAAACCTCCGTAGTCCATCCAGCTTCATATCCTTTTCTGAATCTTGCTTCTGATCGAGATACTCTTACATAATCATTCACCTTTATTCCTGAATTATCTTTTATTTTGTTTTCTTTTTCATACAGATGTGTTCTACAGCCTCTAGTTTTTGACATTTCTAAAGGTGTTGTCTTTATAGTTCTATGGTAAGATCTGTTATAAGAATAAGCTAGATCATCAAGTATATCAATATATTTAAAAGTGTTCATCTTAGTAAAATACCTATGCATGCGCTCTTTAATAGTACGCTGTACTCTTTCAACTATAGCAGCTTTGTTTACGGAAAATGTATTGTAATAGCTTATACCATACCAAGTCAGTTCCTGAAACTCTCGCCCCTTGAATTCCATTCCTGAATCTGTCCAAAATGATTTAGGTGTTCTCCGCTCGTCCTCTATAATTTCAAGTACTGCAGTGGCAACTGTGGCTGATCTTTTATCTTTTAAGGGTTTCAACCATAAGTATCTAGAGTATACGTCAATAGTAAAAAGTATATATTGAAAGCCTTCATTATAAGAGCTGTATTTAATCATTTCCGATAAATCTAACTGCCATATGCTATCGAGCTGCGGAGATATGGTCTTCCGTGTAGGAAATTTTTTTCTTACAGGTTTATGTAGAGTAAATGCCTCTTCGCCCTCTAAATATGCTTTTAACTCTTTTTTCTCTATATTAGGATACCTTAAAGCAAACCTAGTGAAACCTCCAAAACTATTTGGTTCGATTGAAGTACTTATCAATCACTCCTTTACCTTCCATGTTAGATACTGATTACCACTGTGTAGTAAAGAGAGAGAGAGAGAGCAGAGAGAGAGTATATATATATATATATATATATATATATATATATATATATATATATATATATATATATATATATATATATATATATATATATATATATATATTTATATATATATATATATATATATATATATATATATATATATATATATATATATATATATATATATATATATATATATATATATATATATATATATATATATATATATATATATATATATATATATTATATATATATATATATATATATATATAAAGTTAAAAGGGATAAAGAAAAAGGTCTAAAATAACATTTTTATTTATATACAAACATTACAACTAAATAAATATATGATAATACATAATTACGATTTAATCCACCTATGTTTATTATAAGGTGCTTTTCTTATTCTTCCTCTGGTAACACGTTTAAATTTATCTGAAGCGTAAGAAGTGCCTGAGGGACTTGAGTCAGGTCTTGGCGTAATGGGGATATTATCCAAGTCTGCTAAACGTTGTGTATTTAAGATTAAAGTTCTGGGAAAATTAATAGTCTGAAGTTCTTGTTTGATCTCATTCCATCCTTTTACAGGGCCTTTCTTCCAGTTACGTGAGAGATCAGCTATCAAATCCACAATATTTGATCCTTTAACTATTTCATCATCAATTACGATCTGCCCTGCTTCATTCAATGATAATTGGTCTTTTAAAATATTATATAAAGCTATTCCTGATTTACGCACTCTATTAGGCTATCCTCTAGGATATTTTTAAATTTATCTTCATTTTTCACTTCAAGTTTTACTTCATTAGGTATATCTACATCATCGGTTAGCGGGATACGTAGGGATGGATGTAGGTGCAAGTCTTTAAGATCTATCAATTTTTGTATGGCATCTTGAAGGCAAGTTTCTCATGGATGTTAATGTCTGAATTTAATATCCTGTACACTTCTTTCTCATATTTGGTTATCTGTTCAACTTTAGGATCATATAAGCTAGGAGGTAGAGGCTGCTGGAAAGATAATGAGTCGTTCACAATATAAGGATTCTGTTGGTGCAACTGTTGCTGCTGATGTGAAAGAGGTTGTAATGTCGATGCATTGGGCTGTAATATTATATGCGGGTTGTGAATGATGAAACTGTGATTGTGGATTTTGCGCAGTGTGCGGCAATAACTGGCCATATTGAGGTTGTGAATGATGAATCTGAGGAACTGAATTCTGTACAGTTGCTGTATTATTATACTTCATTTTCTCATACTCATTATATGGAAGTACAGCAACCTTCTTCATTATGGGGACAACCACTTAGTTATCAGGGGAGCTATAACGGAGAAGAGTAATGGCAGGAATACTCCTCCTCCTCTCTGTAGTAACTTCTTTTTATTTTTCAAATTTTTAATGTTGAGGGAGAGTTTTTTAATGATGTTTCTATAACGACGTAGCTTTACCTTCTGAGGCCTGTTTAAAGGAACATTTCCTTTTATAAGATTTAAACAGACTTCACATACACACTGGATGAATTTCTCATCCTCACTAATTAGTTTACGTTTTTCAGAAGGTTTCAACTTTTTAAATTTTTTTATAAGAGGTAAATACTTTGCAACTAGTTAGAGCACTCATTATTCAGGTATGTATACAGTTTCTATCTCATAGGGCAGAATGTTGGTACGGAGCAGCACTCTGTGCGTGTTTTTGGGGTGAAGTTCACACATCAAATAACCGTGGGGGATCGAAGTAACCTCTTTATATACTTTTAAGAACTCTTTCCTTTGAAGAGGAAACATTTGAGTTGCCAATACATTAATTTGACTCATGTCTCTTCTCTGTCCAAACAACAGTAAATACTGTGTGTTTAAAGAAACACTTCGCATATGCTTGCTTTGATGAAAAATATTCTGCGTTATGAAAAACACAGAGATATTTAGATGGTGAGAATAAACTGTGAACGCTTCTGCTATTTCCAAATTCAGTTTGTGCATTAAATCATCTAATACAATAATTTTGTGGCCTTGTATATTGTCCAGCGATCTAATATCGTATATGCCTTCATGAAATTGAATCACATCTTTATATTCTTTAAATTTTTCCTGATAAACATTATAACACCATATTATTTTTACAGGGGTTTGTTCAAAAATCTCCATTTCCTTTAAAATATTTAATAATAGAAAGGTTTTACCACAGCCTGTCGGACCAGCTACAAGACATGTAGCCGGACTTCGGAACGTAAATTTCTCCACATCCATACTCGTTAAGTGAATAATGAATAATGAGATTTTACTACCCCTAAAACTCGTATATATATAAAAAGGTTTTTAATAAAATTTCGTACAATTTTATTAAAATAAAATGTTTATATAACAGAAACTCTGTGTGTTTTTATTCTTACATTACAAATTAAAAATAAAAAAAGTATTAAAACAAAAATAAAAATAGAAATAAAAAGTAATAAAAAATATAAAAGAAAACATAATGTTAATAAATATATGAGTTAAAGCAGTAAACAGAGTTAAAAGCAGTAGCGGAAAGTTAAAGCAGTAGCAGAAAGTTAAAAGCAGTAAAAGCAGAGAGTTAAAGCAGTAAAGTAAAAACAAAAGCATACTAATCCCCTAGGTGTTAGGCACAACACCCTTATTGATTTACTGGATTACTGCTTACATGTAAAGTATGGCTGTTCTTTTAATAAAAATTGCACAATTGTAGTAAAAATGAATGACTCATAGTATATTTGAAACGAAATTTGAATAGTTTACATTGATATCATATTTTTTCGTTCACGCGGGAATTTTGCGTCTGCGCGGACGCACGCGGCGGTGGTTACGCGGAAATATTGCCTGCGGGCGCACGTGGCGGGCGGGAAATATTGTGCCTGCGGGCGCAAGCGGCGGGCGTGGTTTCTGACGGCTGATCTAGACGCGGACTTCGAAACGTTTGCGGTCACTGGGTCTCAATGTGAAGCGGCGCACGAAAACGCGGAAAGCGCGTTTCTCACGATAAATGCGAAACATAAAAACACCCACCTCGATGAGGCTGAACGAAGTAATACCTG
>JABUQX010028223.1:42500-47955 GCA_015478945.1 Trachelipus rathkii | reverse complement strand
TAAAACTTTTTGTTTTTACTATAAAACTTTTCATTTTAATTTTATTTCATTAAAACTTTTGTTTTTACTAAAAACTTTTTAATTTTTACATTTTTTATTTGCTTAAAAACTTTTTGTTTTTACTAAAAATTTTTATTCTTTTTATTTTTATAACGTAAAAAAATTTGTGTTTTTTACAAACCCAAAAGCAGTAAATTAGTAAATCAACCCATCTCCACCCTACTCTCCTCAATCGTCACCTACCCTCCCATAATCTATCGACCTATCGATCTATTGATTCAAGTCCACATTTCGTGTATCATCTCGGATAAACATAACATAAAAAAACAAGTTCTTTATACACTGATCAACGAATATATGATACCATAACAAGTTTTCCCTTTAATAAAACATAGCATCATCTGGCCTAAGAATATAATGTACAACAATAAACCTAACAATACCTTAAACATGAATAAAGCTGTTAACATTAACAAAAGTTCCATACTTTAAAACAAGCAGTAAAGTAAACTAACATGCATACAAAAACGTAACCTTTGCATACTTTAGTCAAGCATATCTCTAACATGCCAATGTTAAATTTTACATTAACTGGTAATATTTAACAAAAAACCTCATAACCTGTTAATATCGTAGCGATCAACGAAATGGACTAACGTAACAAGTTTCACATTAATAAAGCTTACATAGCAGCTCACTTGAACTAAGAATATATTTCCACGACAACAAACCTAACACACCTTAAACATGAATAAAACTGTTAACATTAACAAACAAAATTCCACATTTAACACCAGTAAAGTAACTAACATTGCACGCAAAACGTAATCTATTCATACTTTTTCACGCATATCTCTAGCATAATTACGTTAATTTTACATTGATACAGTAATATTTAACTAAATTTATCACAACCCTGTCTAATTATCATACCGACCAGCGAATATATGCTAACAGTAACGTTAATTTTAAATTGACATAGTAATATTTAACAAAAATTTATCGAAACCTTCTAAATATCATAATCCCAAACAAATGAATTGCAAACAAACAAAAGTTTTTTCCAAACATACATGAAAAATATACAATGTTTTATCCAAAACATAACATAAAAAAAAGTTTTTCGAATAAAATGTCATAGTAAAAGTGTAATAGTCCACCGACTTTTAAAGCTGTAAATCAGTAATTAACCAGCAGGCCCCATCCTACCCTCCCTAACACCTAGCCGTGACCTTATGATCTATCGAAACTAGTGATTCAGATCACATATCGAGTATCATTTCGGATAAACATAGTACAAAATAAGTTCTTAAATACTAACAACGAATATTATGCCTAAACGTAAGACATTTGTTTCACATTATAAAGCTAACATAGAATTACCAGAACTAAGATATATAATGTACAATGACAAAACCCTAACACCCTTACCATGAATAACTACTAACATTAACAAACTTCCGCCATTAACAACAGTAAAGTACCTACCAGCGTTACAAACGTAACCTATTCACACTTTTTCATGCATATCTCTACATATCAATGTTAATTTTACATTAACACTATTGATTTACGTCGCATTTCGAGTATCATTCCGGATAAACATAGCAAAAATGAGTTCTTTATATACTAACCCACGAATATATGCTAACAAAACAAGGTTTTCACATTAAATGAAAGCTACCATAGTCATATGAAACTAAGAAAATTGTGTACAACAAACAAATCTAACACATACGTTAAGACGAATTAAACTATTAACATTAACAAAGCTCCACACTTAACACCGGAAGTGACGTAACATTGCATACAAAGCGTAACCTATTTCATACTTTTTCCAAGCATCATCTCTAACATGATTAACCTTAATTTTTACACTGACAGCAGTAATATTTAACAAGATTTATCATAACCTTTTCCTAATTATCATACAGACCAACAAATATAACTGTAAAAACATTTACAAAGTTTTATGCCAAAACATAACATATAAATAAGGTCTTTGAAGTTAAAATATCATTGGTAAATGCATAGTTTTTACTGTTTAAAGCAGTAAATCAGTAAATTAAACCATCAACCCCTCCCCACCTCGCCCCTCCATGACCTTTGTTCTATGACTATTGATTCATTTGACACATTTCGAGTGATCATTCGGATAACATGACAACAAAACAAGTTCTTTATATACTAGCCAACGAATATGATGCAACGTTAACAACGTTATACATTAATAAGCTACATAAAAATAACCTGAACTAAGAATATCGAAGCAACGACCCCAAACCTAAACACAACCATTACGTACGAAATAAACAATACTACACTTTAACAAAACTTCTGCACTTAAACAGCAGTAAAGTACCTAACAACGCATACAGAACGTAACGCTATTCATACTTTGCAAACACATCTCTAACATATTCAATGTATAATTTTCCATTAAACAGTCGTATATATTAACAAAAATTTAATCATAAACACCTGTCTATTCATCATACTGACAAAATGATATAAATGCCTGCGATATTTACGATTTACAAGCTTTAAAATCGATGGACTATTACACTTTACTATGACATTTTATTCCGAAAAAAACTTATTATTTATTTATGTTGAGATAAAAGAACATATTTTATGCTATGTTTGGATAAAACATTGTTATGTTTGCAATTATTTGTTGGGGATCATGATATTTAGGTAAGGTTATTGTTGATAAATTTTTGGTTAAAATAAAGAGTGATGATGTAAAAAACTTGGTACGTTAGCATAATTCGCGTGGTCTGTATGATAATTAGACAGGGTTGTGATAAAATTAGTTAAATATTACTGTATCAAGGTAAAATTAACGTTAAATGCTAGAGATATGCTTGAAAAGTATGAGTTAGGATACGTTTTGCGTGCATGTTAGGTTACTCTACTGGTTGTTAAGTGTGGACTTTGTTATGTTAAACAGTGTTATTCTGTTTTAGGTAATGTGTAGGTTTGTTGTCGTGGAAATATAATGTCTTAGGTTCAGATGTGCTATGTAAGCTTTATTAATGTGAAGAACTTTGTTACGTTAGGCTATATTCGTTTGATCAGTAATAAATACAAGTATGATTATTTGTTAAATATACATGTTAATCTGAAATAACATTCTATGTTATGAGATATGCGACAAATATGCAGTAGGGTTACATTTTGTATTGCCATGTTAGTTATTACTGTTGTTAAGTATGGAACTTTGTAATTGTTAACAGCTTATTCATGTTTAAGGTATGTTAGGTTTATTTTTGTACATTATATTCTTGACCAGATGATGCTAATGTTAGTTTTTATTAAAGGGAAAAAACTTTGTTGATGGTATCATATATTCGGTTGCATCGTGTTATAAATAACTTGTTTTATGATTGTTTATCCGAGATGATACACGAAATGTGACTTAATCAATAGATCAATAGGTCGAATAGATCATGGGAGGGTAGGTGACGATGAGGAGAGTAGGGGGATGGGGTTTGAATTACTGATTTTACTGCTTTGGTATGTAAAACACAAATTATTTTACGTTATATAAAAAAACTAAAAAAGAATAATTTTTTTAGTAAAAACAAAAAGTTTTTAACGTTATAAAAGTTAAAAGTGTAAAAAATTTTTTTTGGCGTTGACAAGTTGTGGTGTTCTGAAATGTTTATCCTCCTCTTTTAGTAAAAAACAAAAAGTTTTAATGAAATAAATTTAAAATTAAAAGTTATTAAAAAAACAAAAAACAAAAGAAAATATGAAAAAGGCTTTAAAAAAAAAATTAAAAATAAAATTTTTCAATTCTAATGTTATAAACATAAAGACATTAGCCAAAAACTAAATGTTTTAATAAATTTGTTATGTTGACCCTGTTTCAAATAAGAATTCAAATTTATAGCTTAATGTTTCGAAACGAACCAAACAAGAATCAGATGTATAGGTTAATGTTTCGAAAACGAACCAAACACGAATATCATAGGCATTGCGTAATGTTTTCGAAAAGTGGAGGGATTTGAACCAAATTCTCGAATTGTATCTGAAAACTCTAGTGAAACAGGAACCAAATCAGCTTCGTACATGTTCGTTCTTTGTGTTGCAATGTTGTTAACATTTAGTGTTGTTTAAGTATGGAACTTTGGGTTTAGATGTTAGCTTTTAGTCCATCATAAGGTATTGTTATTTTGTCATTGAGAGTTATATTCTTTAGTCAGGTTATGAATGTTAGCTTATTGATGTTGTAAAACTTTGTATCGTTAAATCAGATATATTTGTTGGCGAGTATGATAATTAGGATAAGTTATGGTAACTTATTGTTAAATTTTACTATGTTCAATGTAAAAATAACAGTGATATGTTAGAGATTATGTTTGAAAAAGTGTTTGAATAGGGTACGTTCCGTATACAATGTTAGTTAATTTACTGTTGTTAAGTATGAAACCTTGTTAATGTAAATGTTTATTCATGTTTTAAGATGTGTTAGGTTTGGAGGGTGTTACATTATATCTTCATTAGTTCAGTTATATGTTGCTTATATTTGATGTGAAAACTTTGTTACGTTAGCTATATTAGTTGGGTCAGTATGATAAATAGGTTAAGTTATGATAGATTTTGTTAAATTTACTATGTTATGTAAAAATAACCAGTGACTATGTTAGAGATATGCTTGAAAAAAAATTGTGAATAGGTACGGATCTTGTAAGCAATGTCAGTTATACTCCTAGTTGCAAAGTATGGTATTTCGTTAGGTTTGATGTTATAATTATATTCTTGCATCAGGTTATGTTATTGTTAGCTTTTGGGATGTGAAAACTTTGTATTTACTGTGTTACTGTTTAGTTTATGTAAAAATGTAAATTTTTACGTTATAACATAAAAAAAGTAATGAAAAATTTTTAGTAAAAAGAAAAAAGTTTTAAAGAAAATAAAGTTAAAAATTAAAAGTTTTTTAAAAAAAAAAACTAAAAAGTTTTAAGAAATAAAATTTAAAAAATAGCTAAAAGTTTTTTTAAAACAAAAAAGTTTTAAAAGAAATAAGTTAAAAATAATAAAAGTTTTTAAACAAAAATGAAAAAAAAGATGTTAAAGGCAACGTTCTATATGTTTTTGCTAGTTACTTAACTTGTTAAATATAAGTTGGAACTTTGTTAATGTTAAGTGTTTATTCGTGTTTAAGGTATGTTAGGTTTGATTTTATACATTTATATTCTTACATCAAGTTATGTTATGTTAGCTTTATTGATGTGAAACTTTGTTACGTTTAGCTATATTTCGTGGTCAGTAGTATAATTTAGGATTAAGGTTATGATAATTTTGGTTAAATTTTACTATGTTAATTGTTAAAATAACATGATATGCTAGAAGATATGTTGAAAAAAAGTGGATTAGGGTACGGTCTTGTGGCAATCGTCAGTTTAGTATTCCTGTTGATAAGTATGATATTTTGTTAATGTTGACT
>JABUQX010028223.1:0-30000 GCA_015478945.1 Trachelipus rathkii | reverse complement strand
TATAATATTAATATAATAATATATATAATATATATAATAATATATATATATATACTATATATATAATATATATATATTATATATATATTATATAGTTAATAATATATATATATCAATATATATATATTATATATATTACTAATATATATATATATAATTATATATATATATATTATAAATATATATATAAATATATATATATATATATATATATTATTTATTTGTTAAATATATAGCAAAAAATTACAAATTTCCATAATGAGATATTCGAAGCCGATCGTCTTTTACGACGTTTACTGGAGCATTAGTCCCCTAGCTAAAGTTGCCCGATGGCTTATTTTCATGCTATATACTGCCCATTTATTTTTCTTGCCTTCTTCGACCTATTGTCCTTTCTTGAAGTTTCTAGATTTTCTTCTAAATTTTCTCTTTCTTGTAATATTTATATATATTAAAATAGATATATATATATATATATATATATATATATATATATATATATAAATATAAATATATATAATATATATATATTATATTATATAATAATATATCTGCGAATTATTTGTTCCTAGGGAACCTCAATTTAAAGATGAAAAGGAAGACAAAACACCACGACAATGTCATTGTTTATTTAAACGTTTCGTGCGTAGAGCAAAGCGCATCATCAGCTATAAGTAAATAATAAATTATAAATGAACAATGTCTATAATATATATGATTATATAAAATATATAAAATATTTAGAAAACTAAAAATATCTAAAAATTACAAAATATTAAATTTAATCTAAACCTCATTTTACTAACCTTACATAACTGGATCAACCATAAGAATGAATGAACAAGATAAAATCGGAACACTATTATATACCAAAAATTATACATAAATTGTTTTGTGGTTATTTGGACTTACTAAATTAAAAATCAGTATTTATAGCAGTATATTAAATGAAAATTATAAAAGATCATACTAATAATGAAAATATTACAATTAAAATAAATTAAGTTTGATTGTAAGATAAATCAGAGTTGAGTTTCAGGCTCCAATTCATGAATTGTAGAGTCTCTCCAAGATTTTCCTGTAGCGAGTATCAGTGCAGAGGCAAAGAATCGAGAAGTCGTTGTTAGTGATGGGATGATCTTTTTCGTAGCTATGATACGTATGGATGAAAATTCAGGTGAGAATAGAGGAAGATTGGTACAAAGAAAAACCCTTGTGTTTGGCAATCCTGATGCAAAGTTGTAGAGCCTGTTTTGACCTGCATTAGCGGCATTACAAGCCAACACACTATACAAGTAGGGACTATGAGGAGTGAAACTCTTTTAGTGATTAAATCTTTCGGACCTGAAAAAGTACTAATTTTGAAGTTATTAGTAGGAATAAATAAAGGTGGCAAATGGGAAGTGTCTCGTTATAATATAGGTCTGACGGTTCTAATAAGGGTGTCGGTGAATGGACCTGTGTAAGAATCTTCAAGGTAAATTTTCTGTTTAGAAACATCAAAAAGTGGGAGAGGTGGTCTAAAATGGTTTTCAAGGAAGTTAAATATGATTTTATCAACAGGGTATGAAGGAAAGAGATTAAAATTAGTGAAGCTCCTTAAATATTGGAGTTCTTGAGTGAAAGAAACAAGATGAACATACCTTAAAGCCCCGGTTTATTCTGCCTGAACGCCAGACAATTAAACATCTGGGAAAGAAACTGAAGAAGTGAGTGCTAATTGGGTGGAGGGTCAGCTTGTGTAAATCTGTGTAGAAAAGAAACCATTAGTGCGGAGAGATGCCTAACATCAAGAAACGAAGGAATCCATTTGCTTTACACTAACATGGAAATTTGATATTTTATGTTGGCTTAGTTAAGGAAGTTAAAATAAGTCGGCCGATGTTCTTTGTTTAAGAAAAAAAAGTTAAGAAGCAGGTCACCCGCAAATTCTTTTGTAGACAATGGTTTGAAGGCTTGGGGGGGCATTTTTCGAGGCCAAGACCTGTTCATAGATTAGCTGAGGACGGCGTTGGCGAAGGAGGGACCCAGAGGTGAACCCATAGCCAAACCATCAATCTGTTGATAAAGGATGTTATTAAACAGAAAAATAGAATCTGAGGTGGCTAAATTGATAAATTTTGTAAATTGTCTCTTATTGAGACCTCCTATACATTCTTGGTTAGAAAACAAAGTATTGGATATGATTTCACGGGTTTCGGCAACAGGAACGTTAGTAAAAAGAGACTGAATATCAAAACTCACCATAAAGGCTTTAATTTTAATTGTAACAATTTTCATTATATATGTCTTTTATAATTTTCATTTTATTATACTGTTATAAATACTGATTTTTAAGTTTAGTAAGTCCCAAACAACCAACCAATTTATGTATAATTTTGGTATAAATAGTGTTCCGATTTTATCTTGTTCATTCATTCTTATGGTTGATCCAGTTATGTAAGGTTAGTAAAACGAGGTTAATTATAGATTTAATTTTTTGTAATTTTCATATATTATAGTTTTCTATATATTTTATATATTTTATATAATCGTAAATATTATAGACATTGTTCATTTATAATTTATTATTTACTTATAGCTGATGATGCGCTTAGCTATAGCGCGAAACGTCCTTAATATACTATGGCACTCTCCTTGGTGTTTGTCTTCTTTTTCATCTTTATATATATATATATATATATATATATTATAATATTATACTATATATATATATATATATATATATATATATATATTATATATTATATATATATAGATATATATATATATTTACTGTTCCTAATTTAAGGCGAAGAGATATCGGAATTTTATTCAAACTTGGCCTACATTAGGGTGGTAATGTCAGCTTTTCCTGCCTCATGGTTATCATGCCGCTACGTCCAGTCATAAGGAGAAAACTATCCCCCCTAAAACTTGAATATAGCAGGAGCCTAAATGGGAAACAAGCTATCAACATGTTTCAGCATATACGATTAAAATTAGATTCTGAGATGACTTTCATGCTGCGGATCCAGAGGTTGGCTCCACATCGGCTTGTTGGAGCAGAACCTGAAATCTGTATACAAACGTATAATAAAGCCGTGTAAGGTGTCTTTACCTACATTTTCAAACCCGTAGAACTCAATTTTATGGGTTTCAGAACGCTTGTGGGTGTCTGGAAGACCATCAGGGTGGTGCTCCCTACGAAAAAAGAAAAAATAAAGTATAGAGTACATAGCTGAAGAAGTATTCATAGTTCGAGGAGTTGGACCGACTCCTGAGTGGAGTTAGATTAGGGGTTGAGAGGGAGACGAGTAGGAGTAGTGCGGGGCGTGAATCAAAACTTAATTTAGACTTGCATAATATACGATAAATCAAACCTTATGCAATGATGGCTGCTGAAATCGAATACGTTGTTTTCATTCTTTTAACAATGGTCTCAATGGTAGTAGATTTCATAATAGTAGTTAAGATAGTCACTTTATTATTATTATTATTATTATTATTATTATTATTATTATTATTATTATTACATATATTATTATTATTATATATTATTATTATTATTATTATTATTATTATTCTAAGCAATAAAAAAAAAATTTTTACAGATATTTTATCAAATTTATAGTATATCGGGTGTGCTGATTTCAGAAATGATATTAGCTTTTCCAAGATTACTCTAGTTCTGAGATAGTATGGGTGTTCCAGTAGGATATACCTTTAGGCCAAATATCTTTTAATGCATATCTTACAGCAATACCGCTTCATTTCTTTCAATATAATTTCATCTAAACTATTTACTAATTTCTCTATTTTCAGAACACTATGAGTACTTCACGAAGAGCCGGTTTGAATAACCCCAATGTATTCTGCTACATCTGTGGTGAATAATAAGCTAGAGAACCAAAGAAGAAAATATTACTAACTCTTGTGAGCAAGCATATCTGGGTACTTTTGAATGTGAAACTTGAGACTAAGATAAGTCTTGGGCTCTATATGGTCTGCCAGGTGGAAGTCGAAAATTCCATTGGTCAGTGGGAAATGACGAAGGTTGTTTAAATTTGGTGGTGTCATGGAGGCGAGTGGAGCTGTAAAGAATCCCACAGTGACTGTTACTTTGTTTACACGTGAAAGGTAATTAATCGTTACAAGAAAGGCAAATTTGAGTATCCGATTTTGGAATCAAAGCAAGGCACCTTGTACGATACCGATTGATATCCCATCTAGTGCCTCCATTTTACACTTCAGATCACAGCATTGTTTGATAAGAAGATATTCAGGATTTGTAAAAATAATGTAGATATGGTGGTGAATATGGGGAAGAAAGTAGTTCTGGCCATTACAAATAGTTCTCCTCCAGGAAGAGAGATCATCGATTTAGTACGAGCCAAGTCTCCAGCAAGATTCTGAGCTTTGCATCTTTTATGACTAAGTGAAAGAACTGTCTCAAGGCCGAATGTAAAATAACTTTTTTCGGGACAAGAGAGTGTACTTTTCTCCATATTTCATTGAAGTAAAGACTTAGCATACTGTAGAAACATCCCTGGGACTTCCCTACTCCATGAAGGTCAGTTACTGGGACCAGAAGATTTCATGATTGCTTTATGGATAGTTCAACGAGAAACTTGAAGTGTTTTATTGAACAACGGCAATAGTTATGCATCGATTCCAATAGGTCACTACACAAAACTGAAAGAATAAGAAAATATAAGAACGACTCCGGTAATGCACAGTATAGTCGAAACACCAGTGGTCTATATGTATTGATTTGAAGATGGCTCAACATCTTTACCTCTAGCAGCAAAGCGGATATACTTCAAGTACTGTCAGAAAGTTGTGGATAGTAGCTAGTTAGTACCACCAAGTTGTATGGCCTAGTTAGGGAAAATAAATATGACTAGAGGCATCAGTCATCATTAACTAACTAATTAGCTGATGGGGGAAAAATTATTTTTCCCCAAATTCACTCTGCCATCAAACTAGGGACTGATGAAGCTTTCAAATATGTTAGGCCTCTAGACAAAAGATGAAGATGTCTCAAATATATTTAGATTTTTTCATGTTGGGTATGGAGAAACTCAAAGCTGGGAATCTTTAGCGGCCCTCAAATTCACCCAAATCATCAAGGGATGACAATTTGAAGAAATTCCACACTTGATATTGAAGATCTGCCCAAAGGTTTTGGTCTTGGTTGTTCAGGAACTTGGGCAACCATAATCTGCCAACTATGTAGAACTCCTACAGAAAATGCTTTCAGACTCCAAAAATTTGAATGCCAATATGAGCATAAAAGTCGCACTTTTCTACATGTTCAAGAATTGGTTTTGACAATCTAGAATGTGTGTGGGGGAGAGGTTGCATCAAGATATCAAGGTGATGGAATAAAGATACCAAGCGAAGATGGATATCACGAAGACTATTGTTGGAGCCTTTAACGTGATTGTCCACATTCTGCACACAGAAGACAACCATATAGACAGCGATTTGTAATGGCTAATTGTGATCACTGTACTGAATTTGAATGTTTTTGACCTATTAGCATTATTTTATTTACTTTTACCTATTAACAATTTGATATATATCTCGTGTTTTTTATTGTGAATTACGTTATAAATTAACCATATTTTGAGGTTGGTTAATGTATTTTTGTGACCACCTGTATCTCTTCAAAAACTAGAGCCAATCTAGGAAAACGGAGGTCATATTCGAATCAAAGTACAGTTACTTTATAAATGACTTTCAAACAGCTTTGTTAGTAAAATCTTATTGGGTTCGGTGCAACTAGTACAAAATGAAATAAGTAAGAACAATGAGTGATGAAAAATTTGATACTGATTTTTGGCTGAATGTCAGAATGAAGAAGTAATAGTTGTTTCAGAATGAACTCTGATAAAACTATGAAAAGACCTATGTTCCATGACGTTAACAAATGCAATACATAGAGGTGTGGAGTCTGACTTTTACAGTTAGCAGTATGCACTGCACACACTCTACGGCAAATCTTATGCTGGGCGAGACAATAGCAAAAAGCAGCATGTAAGCCTCAAAAATTAATTTGAAGTTTTTAAATTTAGCTGGGAAAGTGGCAATCTTAGACAAAGAGACAAGATGGGGGAAGTACATGTCTTATGCCTGAACCTTCAACCAAAGATCATTAGTATGATGTGGTTGCTGGTACTTGAACTCAAATTAATGTGTAAAGCCAATTTAAGCCTTTCCCAAAGCAACTGAAAGCTATTTATAAAGCCCCGGAATTTTAAACCAAGTTGACTGAAACCTTCTATTATTATTATTATTATTAATTTGTTTAACGGGTTGGGTGAAGGCCCAACGTCTGCGAGCACGTGAGCCCGCAAGCTCGAAAAGACTCGGCTCTGCGTGCAACCAACGCGTGTGTTCGAAGGTGCACTATTGACGAGCGAATGCGTAAATTATTCTAGCTATGACTTTATTCTACGCTTATAGTCATTAAACTTTTAATAAAGTGTTCACACAATTTATATTTTTAATTTCTTTTCATATAACCCGTTTTCTAAATGTTGAGTACAACATATTATTTTGAACTGAAATATTTTTATCTATTTATAGAAAATCTGTTTCAATATTAAAGGTTTTTAGCATTTTATGTTTTTACTTAATTTTTTTAAAAACATGTTCTTTATTGACCCTAAGGCAGTAAGGCAATAAAGCATTAACGCAAACATGCCAGCCCCTATCACCTCACCCTCCCATCAGGCCATGAGCTATTGCTTTAATGCTTTAAATCATATTTGAACACAAATTTTGTGAAAATTTCATTGGTTATTGAACATTTTATTATTCATGTCCGATGAGATTTCTTTTATATACAAAGGAGCCATTCTATTTTAGCACTATATTCTATAACAGAATTTCTATCTGTTTCATTATTAAAAAGTTTTTTAAACATTTTATGTTTTTACTTAATTTTTTTATTAAAATTATGTTCTCTATTGACCATAAAGCAGTAAGTCAATAAAGCATTAGCGCACACCCAGTTCCTACCTCCCCCCATCCGGTCAAGCGCTATTTCTTTACTGCTTTAAGACATATTTGAATACATACTTTGTGAAAATAACTTCATTATTTATTGAACATTGGAATTTTTACATCTGATGGGATTTCTATTTTTGCACTATATTATATAACTATAAATCTATTTTTACACGAACCACCATCTTCACTCGCCAAAGGTTATATCACAACTTATCTCTTTCCCTCCCTATCCGTCATAATATAATGAATGACGTCATTACGAAGAGCTGATTGGTGCATTACAACCAATCTTGTGTTAAGAATAAGAGATAAGTGTACATAATCCATGGTGTTTCAGTTTCTTACTGTGCGTCATGACATAAAGACGGTCTTCATCGGTTTATGATAAGTCAGTATTATTTAATTTGTTTATATATATGAAAGAAGAAAGAAGAGAGAGATAGAGGTAAGAGGAGATATATTTATATATATATATATATATATATATATATATATATATATATATATATATATATATAGTATATATATATATATATATATATATAGTATATATATATATATAAACCATCTTATAAAAGGAACATTGATTAGAAAAAATTGAATACTGAAAATATTCTTTTATTACATATATCTAAAATAATTTTAAATACATAAGATATAGTAAACAACAGCTTAAATAAACTTTTATCTCCATCTATTAAAAAGATTTTGATTAGAATCGGTAGTGGCATCATGGCTTCCTATATTCTTTAGATATCTCCGTCTTTAGGTGGTTACTTGCGAGAAGTTTATCAAACGTTTCTTTTTGAACATCCGTCAAGTGATTCCTTTCCGGTTTAAGTGCGCAACTGAGCGTAAATATTAGAGATGAATATTTGCGAGAACCCTTTCATTTAAAACGCTTTCTTATATTTTCAATTCATGGTCTGTATAAGGCCGCGTAAAGCCTCAATTTTAAGTTTCCTCATGACAATCCAGTACAAATCATCTTTATTATACTTACTGTTTTATCAGTATGTCTATGTAATTTTTCATTAATACGCATTTTAGTCGTATATCACGTGGTGTAAACGGATACCGTGAAAAAAATCTGATGTATAGGTATAACATGTGTACCTAGCTTTTAAAATAAGCCAACACCTTTGAATATAAGCCATAAGCCCTTATTAGTCAGCGCTTACATAAACATTTTTCAAATGAATAGGGCTTTATACAGTACGAACAATCTTCTTTTCAAGATTGTTCATAGTACCGTGAAAAATCGTGACATCATAGAAACAGCTGTTGCATATAGTCAACAATGAACTCTCAGAAATCAAGTATTAAACATTCTGTAAAGTCAAACTTGGCAAATTTCTCCATACACATGACACAGTTCATTTCATTATATATATATATATATATATATATATATATATTATATTATTATTATATTATTGTTGTTATTATATTATATTATATATATATATAAGGTTATTATTATTATTACATATATCCTTATTTATATATATATATATATATATTGTTCAATGGATATATATATATATATATATATATATTATATATATATATATATATATATATATTAAGGCTGCTTGAGGATTGGAGTTATATATATTATATGGTTGCTATATATATATATATATATGTTATTACATACATATATATATATATATATATATATATATATATATATATATATAAATATATCATATATATATATATATATATATATATATATATATATATATATATATATATATATATATATATATATATATATATATATATATATTAGTTTATATGAAAATAAGTTCTTTTAAGTGGGAAATAAAAATCAAATCTTCTATTTAAAGAATATATTTATAATTACAAACTACGTAATCATTGACATAAATTTTTAATATCAAATATATTACAAGTTCATTAAAAACACACAAATGAAATAAAATACAGTAAACCCACAGAAATTGAAATATTGAGGCTGAGCAGGATAACAAAGTTTTTATATAATTTACATTACCATATTTTAAAAAAAGAATTAAATAATGATTACTCAACATAGATTTTAAATGAAGAGAATCAAGAAGATAAGCAACACCATTTTGATCCCTATTTATAACTATCCAATTTCCTCCAGTAGTAATGTGACGAGGCGAAGTATTAATTAAACACAAAACCGATATCCTTCTCCAGTTTCACTGACCTGATTTCATTAACGGCGAAGACTCCTGCGAATCTTGGTTCGTTTTTAAACGCAATTTTTATTTCTTCTTCTCTGCTCCATTGGTTTAAGATATTACAGGATTTAAAATTTTCACTGACCCATGCTTCAGCGTGTTGACAAATACAAAGTAACTCATCATAGTTCATAAAAACAAGCACACCATCAGAATAACCTAGGTAACCATCGCATGTAAAGTATTGGGAACCTTCAGGTTGTCTTTTTTATGCAATGGAAACATTGCTTTTAGGGATCATGATTTCCCATTGTACAATATTTTCTATAGATGTATATCTGTTAATTCGATTCATGATAGCGGTACAACACTTTCAAATGATGATAAAAATATTTTTAAAAGACAGCTGAATCTTCTACCACTTTAAAATCCAGGAATGTTATGACTTTAAAATGAGTTTAGAAAGAAAGAAACACTTGACATGATACCTTATCTCATTTCTTGAATATTACAAAATAAGGACAATTTTTTTACATATCAGCTTCGAAAAGATCCTGGAATTGTGTGTGGTACTTGGATTATATAAAATATAAATTATATTACAGAACAATTAAATTAATTATATTAATAGGTGATATGATTAATAAAAATAATAATTAATTAATAATAATATATTAATAATAATTAGGTAATAGATAAATAATAATAAGATGATATAATGAATAAAACTTAGATAAATAAATTAACAGATAAATTAAAGTTTATTAAATAAATATTTGCGACTTTACTTGTTTAGTTTAGCCCTGAATTACAGTTTCAAGCGAAACTAGGAAGTTACATATGTAGCGAAATTGGGCGTCTAAGGATGTTTACAATGTAATAAGGATTGTATAGATCGTCTTAGCTCTTTGGCGGTTGTGGATCGGGTGGCATTTGTATTCAGTGGTCTCAGTACGAGAAAATATTTAATAATTTTTATAGATGTGTTTATTCGTAAGCTTTATCATCTAATTATATCTCATTCAAGGGTTCATTTATTTTTTTTTATTCTAAATTTACTGCGATGTTTTGTAAGTTTTTACTTTATAAGTTGAGCTTGGAAGGCTACTAATCAGAGATCAGCATATCTACGATGTCACAGAGGGCCAATGAGAGTCAATGAATAACGTCATCATATTGAAGACGAAATATTTTGTTATTTTTGTTGTTTTTGTCGTTGTTTGTGCTTTATTTCAGGGAAGAGGGGTCATCCTCCCTCTTAAAGGAGTGTAAGCGGATAATTAAGGACCCAGGCAAGGTTCAGTTCCAACACCGGTGTCGAACCACTCTGTGATCCGCAGCATGAGTCATCTCAGACTCTAACTCCATCGCTGAAACATGTCGGCAGCTTATTTTCTAGATAGCTCCTGCCATATTCAAGTTTAGGAGATCAGTTCCCCCTTATGATAGGAAAGCGGCATGAAACCATGAAGCAGGTAAGCTGACCCTACCAGCCATTTGTAGGTCATATTTGAATGGAATCTGATGTCTCTATCCCTTTCAATTAGTGAGAGCATATATATATTATATATATATTATATTATATAATATATATATATATATAATATATATATATATATAATATATATATATATTTATATATATATTATATTATATATATATATATATATATAATATTAGAGCGGAAAGAGAAAAAAAGAGTTTATAACGAAAGTTCAAAATAAGGTCGAAGAAGGCAAGATAACAAATTGACCGCTCAGCGATTATAATGAACAAGCATTAGCAGGAAGATAAACGTCGGTAAACGATGATGGTTCGATTCTCGAATTAAGAATTTGTAATTTTAGCTATTATTAATAGTATATTTATAGGTGGATGTAATAGGAGGGACTATAAGTCGTATTTAGATTATATATTAGTATATATATATATACTAGCAATATTATAGATATTTATACTATTTAATACCATGAGGTATATGGTTATGGTATTTATAGTATTACTCTCCAAGTATAGTGTGGATACAAATGGCCCCAATCGAGCATCATTTAAAGATACGAACTAAACAATTATGGAACTTTTCTATGGAGTGCTTTCAGAAGTTGTGTATCACGTGTGGTAGTCCAAACTCAAAGACAAAGCAATTCAAACCTAGCAAGTCGTAATGCACAAGCAACTAAAACAATAATACGATTACGAATTAAAACAACTCATATCAAGCAACAACAACAACAATAACAACAACAAACCACAACCCAAAATACGGTTCATAGCACATTCACTTATGTTACGCAATTATCTTAACTATTCATACACTCATGGTACTTAAATAAAGGTGCACACGTATGTACGTATTAAAATGTGTGCCACGCTAATCTGCATAAAGGTCATATTACCACCTGTGTGAATACGGTAGGCGATACAGGATTTCATATAAACAACACGGTTGCATATCTTTATTCAGACCTTATAATACAACAGATACAGGTTACAATAGGTGCTCAAAGGGCGCCTCCTCAGCTCTGCTCCCCCAGCCCTGATGAATGCACGGCACCTCCGTAAAATAGACGGAGCTTATTATACGACGAACGAGCATATTGATGTCATAGCTGCATATTGTATGCACACGCTTGCCATGATTCTTTCCTGCCAGTTCCAAACATTCAATTGACTGGGTGGCGGTTATAGTAAACCTTTGACTGGCGCCCTAGGCAAAAAAGTTGCCAACCAGCCGTGTTGAGTGTCCGGTGACGCGGGAGTCCAGGCCAACAGTGGCAGCATACCGTATAGTCCTATCTCGATTCGTAAAGGGTATTTAGTAGTAAGCCATGTTGTTTGCGTGTGATTTCTGGCAAATAGGTGAGCTGAGAGCGAAGCCATCCACAGTGAAACCACATGTTACGCTAGATTTAACACGGGTACTTCAACCAAGGCGCACTACCGACACCCTATATATACCGGAGGAATGAAAGGTGTAGTTGCGTAGACCGTTCAGGTAGGTCAAGGGTAGAAAATAAGTGGCCAAGGAATTTGTGAATGCATACAGTACGATGTGCCCAGTTTTCACATTACATCTGTATATTCGTGCTGGTAATGTTACTCCCTGATTGCATGAGGATTCTTCCTGCGCCCACTATCGGGGTGCTTATTTGGTGCGATATGAGTGTATGAGTTGCCACGTACTGCTGGAAGGATATCTTTCGTCCGTGCCACAGCATTCTAACTCTGGGAACATTCTGTTCGTATTACACGCCCGATGAATCTCGATCACAGTTTGTAAGCGCTCGTCGCATCCTGTAGTCGGTGGGCAGTAAAGTTGATATGTACAGCACTGCAATAACGATATTAACAGCTGCCCAGTGTATGCGCGCGCGTCAGTGTGGTTCGTCCATAATTGTGCTTGAACTGTTGTGAGACAGTCAAGTTCAGCCGGTCTCTACGTATACTCTCGATGACATTGTTTGCGGAACGGTCAAAATATCAGGACGTAATGTCATGGCATGCGAGGGCGGTGGCGAAGTACCGCATAAACTCGATCCGCAATGCCAGCAGGCAAAATGTACCAGTATCAAATAGTTGCTTATATGTCCTCGTTGAAACAGACCTATACGTGCTAATCGGGTCTCGTTGTGATTACTTAACGGTTATGATATGGGCACACCCGCGGCCTCTCAGCTTGCCAGCGTCTCCTGTGCGACACAATTCCGTTACAGTTACACAATATAGAGACAAACTCCCTGTCTCGAATTACGTGTTCAGAGCATCGAAAAAAAAAGTTTAGATAATGTTTATGATACACCGATTATTTTGACACGACACGACAATATTAAGATGATGTGAGCGGTGGTGCCGCTCTCACACCAACAACTCTCCTGCGCGCACCAACCCCGGTACGACATTATGTGGTAATGTTTAGATATAATAGATCCCTCACGAAGTTGGTGTGAGCCCGCTTGACCGTAAATTGCGAAAGGTACATAAGTTCTTAGGTTGTCGGTTTTACTCGCGACACACACCTCCATACAACTTCAGCACTATGCTCGTACGTTTAGTTTGGCACAGTGTCGCAATATTTAACTTTTACAGTTGACTGGTGGTGACTGCATGCACCGTAACGAACGTTAACGAGCATTAATGTGTGGAGTAGTGTTTGGCCGAGCTCCTGGATTTTTGGCGCAACCGCACCTGCTCCCACCGGGAGTCGTGCTCCTCTGTTAGGCACCGCCACCTCCACACAACTCGTGGCATCTTACCGCGAGCCGCACCACACCGCAGCCGCCTCTTTCCTGGCGCACCGAACCGGGCTTATCGTGGCGCACCGAGAACGCCCACCCACTCGAGGGCGCCAACACAGCGCACACGCACCTCGTCACGCAAACAGAATTGAGCACCACGCACCGCTCCGCCACCGGATATAATATATTGATGCGCTATTATTAGTAGTATATATAGTTATATACCGTGGTTATATTATATATATGGAGAAGTACTTTCAATATGCACAGAGATAAACTTTGGGTAGCAATGATAGTTATTATACTTAGAATTGAGAGAATGGTTTAAAGTAAGATGGAGAGTTAATATAGGTATAATAATATATATTAAGGGGAGGTAAGGCTATGGATTTTTCTTTTTACTTTTCCTTTTTTATACCGATATTGTGGGAGGGTGTTACGCGGCTCTCCGTAAAATAGATGAGAAATTTAACTCTCTATCATCTCGGTGCATTCCTATTTGCTTCACACTCAAGTGCCAATTTTGTTCTTCCTTTTTGCGCTCAGTATCTCGCGCGCATTCTTTATGCTTTATATTAGCGTTACAAGCTCTCCCTTCATCACTATCATAAATATCCAGATCTAAGGGTATACAACATGCTTGTGTACCTTTTAAAAGAAAAAATAAAGAAAATGGGAGAAATAGGCAAGCACGCGGAGCGATTAGTCTCGGAAAAGTCTTTAGGAGTTGCTTCCAAAAATAACCCCTTATTTCCCCTACCCTTATTCGATACACCTCTATAAGGCCATTGACAGCCTTCGGTGATGAAGTTGGTTTCGTCACGGAATTTGCTGACCTCTTCAGACACGCGGCTTCTTTTTTCATAAATTATGTATCTTGTCACGCTCTTAAATCTAATTTTTAAATTGTTGAAACAATAAATTTTTCCCTTAATAAAAACACTCATATTCGTCCATTCTTAATCGAAACTTATGATTTGAACTTTCTGACAGTCAAGCCCTACTCTGTTGACTCTCACTACTATCTCTTTCAATTTTTAGCCAAAGGCAGTTGTGCCAATGTCTGCAATGTTGTTTTATTTCCCGTGTCTTTGATTGGAGTTTTCCGAATATTTTATTAATGCTCAAAGTTAACCTGTCATCTTACAACTAAATTCATCTGTTATTTTAATCTGTCTCCTAACTCAACTAAAATTCTTTCAGCACTTAGATACCAATAAATTAGAGCATTCATTTCTCTCTCTTCACAATTTCTCTATGAAATCATCATTCTTGTTGTTAAACGTTCACCTCGGCCAATTGTCTTCCTCTAAATCTCAAGATACAGCTGGTGAACTTGTTAACCACTTTTCAATCCAGAATGACCTCGAGGAGTTTTTGTAACTCCCTACTATACTCGTATCACTGATCATCTTTGAGATGAATCCAACATTTCTAAAACTTTTTACTAATCTCTAGTCCTTTTTCTTTTCTGTTAAATTTCTTTCCTCCCTCTGTGGTTCACTTCCGATCTCACTCTTATTAATTAATCTGTTATTTTTTCTATCTCAAGTCTTCTGCAGGAAAGACCCCCTACTCACAGTGAGGGACGTTTTTGGCTTGATGCTGCAAATAGTACGACCACAAGGTCCGACGAATTGCGGTCATACTTCTTTGATTTCCATGCAAATGATTGCTACTTTGGAGAGAAAGGTTCCTTGGAGTGTGCAAAGCGCGAGCTAATTCTCTCTTGGATGGTAGAGTGGCTGCCCCATGGATCTATTACCTCCAAACTTAAAACCTAGAAATCCTTGGTTTAATTAACACTGCCTTCGTTCTTTTAAGCCACAGGGACGCTTCCTTTAGGTGAATTAACATGGTCTTCTAACTCTGGAAACCTTTACACCTTATATATATTTTCATCCAATAATAAATCGTGCAAAATTTATTTTTAGCGACACTAAAAATTCCATTCTCAGTTAGAAATACATTCCTTTAAATTTTATTATATTCTGACAAAGTGCTTTCTGATTATTTCTCTCAAAAAAATGTCTCTTAGATATTTGCTTTTCTTTCCTACTTACCTTCCTTTTAGGTATCGACAGCACAACTGCCGTTTAACCTTACCACTAAAGCTGAAACTCTTTTCTCAAATCATTTAACTTCTAATTCCACCTTTGGGCAATTCCAGTGCTATTCTTTCTTCTCTACCTCCCTTCAACTAACTTTATAACTAAATATTGTAATTTTCTTTAAAGATGTTTAATTTCTGTTCTTAATATATATATTAATATTATTATATGAGTATATTATAAATAATATATATTAATTATATTATATAAGCTATGGAATCTAGCTCATATATATAATGACGTAAAATTTACTCTGATATATATATATTTATAATACTTATTAATTCCCTTATAATTACTTTACCTTTAGTATAGCTGGGGTGTTCTGCACGTATGTTACACCGGTGATCAACCGTTACCGGATGTTAAGTATGAAAAATGTGATAAGAAGAGAAGTTCGATTATAAATCTTTTCCTTCATTAAAGGGATGTGGGATAAATGTCTACGTTGGTGTCTGGGCGCACGGCGCAATTCCTAACTCCTAATTCAAACGCGATTCATTGCTATTGATATAGTTTTATTAGTGGCATTCTGTAAATGCAAGTTAAAAAATGTTGCCTGGGTCTTTCTCTTCAACATTATTTGAAAACGGTTGTTCGCTCTGGCTTCAACTCAATAGTACCACTCCCTAAAACCAACATGGAAGGCCCTGCATAGACATTCGATTTGCGTTAATAAATACCAGATTAACTTGTACGGTTGGGTTAAACGCGTCAAATGGGTTACCAACAATAGTTTTAAAAGTGAATGTGGAAAAAGAGGTTTCCCAACGAGTAAGACTGTAGCCAGTTCTTAAATCATCAAGTACACTGATATATGTAATGACGTTGTTAATAGTCTCATTTAACAAATTTACACGCTATGAATTCATATCCACGTATAGCTCCACAGAAGGGAGAAAGAAACGCTCCAGAGATCGTTTCAACCCTTGCTACATACAGTATTTACAAATGCTGTTTCGATGTAGACGCATCCCATCTACGCCGGAATACAATGCCTCACACCTCTGCGCCAGGTCTCTCATTGAGCATGCCCAATGACATTGATAGCCGGAAGTTAGTCCCCTCTACTCACTGCGTCTGGTTATTTGTACGGCGAAGATCATCCGGTCGAGGAATTCTACTGTGGTCATTCAAACCCTAGTCTCGTAAATGGGTATGTTGAGATACCCCCACAGAAAAGTAGTCCAGTGGTTGTTCAGTCGGAGTGAGATACAGCGACAGGCATAGAAAATGGACCACGATCTTCCGATCCCCATCTTCCTCTCAACGGCTTCTTGCCTTGAGGTGGTCGTTTCACATATAGCTGGAATTATGTCGCTGGGAGGCCTACCCCATTCAATGTTTGGTAATTTACTATTTTCTTCCTCGAGTATGATAGGGATAGATCCGCGATACAAGGTAACACAAGTACGTCTGCAGAAAAATGGGAGGTGAACTAACAGCTAGGCCTGTCAAAATCAATTTCCCTCGAATAAGTAACCACGATAAGTCCTACTTAACTTGAGACATATAACCACACCAGAACGTTGACTGAGTATGAGATCTGGTGATGACTAGTGAATGTTATAGGGGTTTGTTTCCGCCAATGTCGGAGTTCACCTGTTATACATACCTATTATTGTGATACAAAGTGAGGAATCTCATTTGAGTCCAATAAGATATTTTCCACCCTATCCGAGTCACATTCCAAATATAGAAGGCCAATCCCGAATGACAAGCACGCGAAATCCCAGACCCGCTGTTGTTTGATCACCTATCCCACAGATGGCACATCCGGATGCACAATTGTGTAGCCTTATATGTCATACCATTGTATGCAGCTCTACGACATACAATCCGGTCCGTCATGGCGTTTCCTTCTACGACTCAATTCCCAAGACACACCGAACTATGAAACCTGCCGTAATGAGGAGGTTGGATTTACATGGTAGTGGTGTAAGCTAGATACCGTCCCCATAGTTCTACTGTCGACTTGTACGGACCTGGCCCTCCTATCCCGTATGTTGATGATTGGGCTGGTAGAACTTTCGCACCCGGGTGGTAGTCAATCCTGAACTACCGGTCCTGAAACTCCGTATTATCACCATGTCTTGTGTGCCGCCAGCATGCGGTCGCCGATGCGGATCATACGTTTCTGTAACCTGGTACTGCGCATACACCCACCTCGACAAGCATTCCTTGATTTTGCATGACTGTTAATACCCTCCAACAGGTTCACGTTATTTACGTCTAACTTTCCCGAGACTTCAAAAAAACTTTTACATACTTGAGTCACGTGGCATCGTCTCTTACAAATTGTTTAGGCTCTGGACTAAACAAACCACTCTGAAGTTATTATACGTTTCACTAATCAAATTTATTCCACGAAAATAAATAAATCTAAGTGACATAAAACCTTCCCCATATGATTAGCTGTTTAGTTGGTTTCTGTCACAACCAACAAGTGTTCCAAATGGCAAGTATTTAATATGTAAGAAGGTCTAATCGGATCAATTATAATCTATAAAAGGGTAATGCACTCCTAGGCTATATGTAAATATAAATTCCTATTAGTTAAGCAAGTATACCGATATTTTATTAACATATAAGCATTGAAATCTCAAAATCTTACCTCTATCTACCCTATCCGTATTTATGTCCCTACACCATCATTATACACAGCATATTCTGAACACGTTTTCGGCTTCTGCTGTAGGCACCATGTATGATCGTATCGTGGTAGAGACGACATCTACTATGAGTTTGTGAAAACCGGTACAATGCTGTGGAAAACGAGCAACCGTATTATCATACAGTCAAAATATCCGGAAGAGAGACAAGACCCACGCAACCTCATTTTTTTAAGTCTGGTCATTTCAAGAAGCCATAATAAATAAAATATATTCTCATACCTCCATTCGACATTCGCGCATGTTTGTGCTCGGTTTTCGTATTGCGCGTGAGCTGACACTAACGTAACATATCCCATCCTAATTTTAATGAATTAAATAATGCGAACTTATTATCTTGATACCTATCTTATTCATAACTTCACAAAAATGCTCCCTCTCCAGGATAACCACCGCATAGTTAATATAAGCTCGTGAAGACCCCCTGTATATATATATATATTAATATTTATACCTATATATATATATAATAATAACCAAACGCAAAGTTATAACAATATAGAATATAAAAGCCTGCTTCTCATAATATGTGATATATTACTAATTTAATTAACTTATAAGTACTATATACGTTTAAATTAAAAAATAGCTTGCCTAAAAAAAATATACAGAAACCCTAGATCAATCTCCCTATTTTATGCTTTTAATGAGGAAATGGTTGTATAATAAGCATTTTAAAAAGAATAACTTTAATCAAATAAATCGCTACAATTACCAACCATTTTTATAGTGAGTGAGAAGATTCTCATCGTACCGCAATCTCGCTATTCGGATTGTGCAATGCACTACACGAAGAGCTGATTTGTTGACATTTTTTTAATGGTTGAAAAATAGCATTATGTAATAATGTAATACGATGATCTTTACACTTTTTGTTTCAATTTTACATAATTTTTATATTTATTACGTAATATTTTTAATTTATTTGAGCAATTTTTTGCAAAAAAAGCAAATAATTTTATCGTAGCGATTATGTATTTGTAAAAGGATTGATCGTTTCCTTAATGTTAGAACTCGTGCTTAGCCACGAGTTAGCAAGAGTTGTAGAGTTGCCTCTGTATATATATATATTATATATATATATTAAAAAATATATATATATATATTATATAATATACTATATAATATATAACATACTATATAATATTATATTATATATAACGTTATAATATAATAGATACTGTTGTACTTTTATATCAATGATACTAATATAATAGATATAAATTATTCATAGTAGCTATACTCACTATGTATCTTCACTATATTATATATATATATATATTCGTCATAACCATTTTCTTAAACACTCTTGATTTGTTTAACCCCTAGTGTTTTGCTTTAAATACGTCAATTTACGTTTTGTATTAGTGAATATTCTGAGATTAACTGCATGCATATCCAATAATCCCTACACGTTTAACATTTTATAAATTTATATCAAATACTAAAATGGCAGATTTTAACGTTCAAACCTTAATTTTAAATAAGAGACCATTATTTTTACTCTTATAAATCTGGTCTAATAATGGAGACAAACTTCAGAGTAGTTATATACTACGCTAAACCTCACACCTATGAAAATGACTTACAACTTATATGACACTAAGAAACGCTAATACAGGGTGATCTTCTGAAACACAAATGGAAGCAGGTAATAGCTGTTATCGTACAGATTGGAAGGGATTAGTGATGACAGAGTGTTCCATTCTGCTTATTTTAAAGTTTTTTTTCCGCACTATACTCTAAAATTTATAATGATATTCGGTAATACAAAATTTGTATATATCATAGCAATGATAACCCTAAGATAGTATTCGTATAGTCACTACAAACTCTAAAATTAACTCAGCCTTTAGTGGTGATGGAGTTAATGATGACATGCTTGCTCAGAATGCAACATCCCGGCCTGTGTTTGCAAGAAGTATGACTTCGGAAGCTCGGCTGGCAGTTTTCTTTTGGTTCTCTTTACCCAAAGTTATCATAATATTAATAATAAATATTCGGTTGGTATTGTTTAAGAGTGTGATGGGCTTTCGTGGCTATCATTTGTGCCCCAATTTAGCATACTATTCACTGTTCAATATGAATTACAAACATTTTTCATGCAGTAATAGCACTGTACGATAGCTGTAATTTTGGAAATCACTAATAGATACCTTGAGAAAGCATAAAATTATTATTCGCATTGACTTTCGCACAATATTAAAATTTAAAATTATTTGCAAATTTCGCACGGCGAACAGCTCGGAATGCAAATAGAAATGTTCTGATGGGACTTGTTTAGAAAATTTTAGCAACATTGTTAGGAGGAACTTAAGATTAGAATGAAACTTTGTCTAATGTCACGTACTCAGTTAAGTAGAAAGAAAATTAGAGAGTCCCAATTCACGAACTCTGAACAAAAATTAATATAGAATATTAATTTCTATTAATCCCTTTCAATACTCTAAAAATAAATTTTGTGACTTATATTTCGCTCGAAAATCAAAACTAGTTTGATAATGCAACATTTTCCGACAAATGGACATCGTTATCCAGTGATTTCGTTTGGCATTGAGCTTACGATTGATTGTTTAATCCCACATGACATCGCAAACACGTACAACCATGTGCAAAATTTCGTAACTTAAAATCTCGACTCAACAAGGAAGAATGTGAGTATCCTGGGTTAAGAAACGTTATCAAGCAACAAACACAAGAACCGAAAGAAAGGAAAAGGAAAGAAAGTTATTATGAGTAAAGGATTTCCAATTCCAAGTTTAAGAACCAAGCAGATTATCAATGAAATACTTAATAATACAAAAAATACAAATAATATTCTAAGATTGAATAAAAAAATCATAAAGCATGGGTATAGTAAATTTACAGAAATTATAGTAGTGGCGATCTTCTGTTCTCACGTTGAATTTTGGCTTTGTACGGCTTAACAAAAGTATCGGTCTCTTCAATACACTACTCAAAAAACAAAATACTATTAGTATTATTTTGATAAGAAATAATGACCAGAGTTAAAACTGAAGTTTCAGAATTAATAGGAGGCCAATGCAAGCGGAGCAAATCATCAAAGTTTAGCTTTCTCCTTCGGCACGGAATGGTCAAATAGTCAATCAGCCAGGTTTCTTTGTAATTCTATCTGATGTAAATCATTGTCCGATTGATTGATTATTTCATAGTTTGATCAGTGTATCCCATATCTTGTCTGAAACCTCTCACTTTAAGTCATAACAGCGTTGAATATCTCCAGTGGCGTATTTAATGGGAATGGTTGACGGATATGGAACCTATGCCCTCCAGTGAATGATGTTCACTTGGTTCAATGAAGAGATGCTTTATGGTGCCAATATAAAGAAAATTTTTTTTTGTGTTTTAGTGAAACTGCACAAACTCCGTCAGCACCAACATAGAAATGTTGTGACATCCTCAAACAGCAGTCAGAAAATTCTCTTAAAATATAGGCAATTGATTCACACCTTAATCATTTGACTAATGGCTCGGGAAGAACTAAAAGAAAAATTACAGGCCAGAATTAAAGTCGCAAACTTTCAGTAGATACATGATCGGTACTCTGCAAGATAAGTATTATATGTCAATGGAGAGATTGACTCACTCTAAAAAGCAATACTCTTCAAATGTGAGTGATTCACTCTAATAACTAGACGCAAATTTGAAAGATACACGGTAGCTACTGATATGATTAAAAATTAGATGTCTTCTCTCCCATACTAAATAATTACATTAACAATTTGATATCATATTGAACTCCATTAATACAGAGTTGAATATATAGTAGTTATTCATTATTGATAATTACACTGAGAGTACTCACAAAAACTCAAATATATTATATTAATAAATTTTATTTTTTTGTAACTGTTGCTAATATGAATAAATTATGGGATTCGTATTAACTAATAATAATAAGTGTGTAGATTAACATTTTATGAAATAAATAACATAAGAAAGTGAAATCATCGAATACGTACCTCATTTTTTTGAGTAATCACTAACTCCTCATAATTATATATTGGTAAAATTTATCCCAATCATTTCGGTCTTTATCAGAGCTTCTCGAAATCGATATTCTAACAGTAATATATCCGATATTCTTAAGTAATATATCGAGTATTGTTGAATATATCGATATAATTTCGTATTATTTAATCAATAGCACTCACTACTAATAAATGATTTTTTTTCGTTCTACTTATCTATGATAGGCATTCTTATTATGGCTGTGGCTACTATGATAAAAGTATATACCCTCAGCAATATAATCAGCATAAGCTAGTATACTTTCATTATATCCATCTAATACATATACTGTAAACAGGCAAAATTTATTCAATAAATAAACATAAGATGATGTTATCTGGTTTGAATAATCCTTTACACCGTAATGCTATCATCTCTACATAATTGTACGCCTAAAGCGGTATATATATATTTGGGAGGGATAAGAAGTCCAGATGTGTATAGCTCTCATAATAAGTATGTAGATTTTAAAGACATATTGTAAATACCTATATTACCTATACGAATATGACTCCAATTATCTCATAATCCTACATAGTTTCTGTTAGCAAGATTATATGCATAGTTTTTAAAACACAATTATCTCTCTCTATCCTTATAACCCATAAGACATAACTAATTTCGCGCCAAGGTCACCACTCAAATCTTCTGAATGGAAATTTATGTAAGCCCCCTCCACAGCCATAGAGGCCCTAAGCTTCTATATTGGGTATTCATGTAGGTCCCTCAGCAAACAGTATTTCCGCTCTCTGAACCCTTACACTGCCAATCAGGAAGTCCGGCCAGAAGTGTGACTCTTTAAATCCTAATCGCTAATGGATTATGGACCCAAGTTCGCCCGAGGTACAATTTAAAACAACTCAACCGTTAGCTATTTTTTGATATCTATTGTCTCCCCTACCCAGTTTGCTCAACTCCTAAAATTTCGCTGTGAGAATTGTGTGCTCATGTTATGGATGCAGAAGAGCCGCCGACACAACCTTTCACTTGGGTCATAGACACAGAGAGCATTTACATTCTATCAAAATTCATTTTCATCAAACATAAGTGATTAATGTATTTGACAAAGGATTAGTTAAAGAAAGACAATATAACTGCGTGATATATAATTCACAAGTGGATGATGTGGGTATTAATGTTTATTGTAGTTTCACAGGATATGTAAAATTCATGTCTAAAGGTACCCTATGGTTTATTTAAAGCTTCGCACGTTTCCTTTGTATATTGATATATAGATATAATGCTATACTATATAAAATCAGACTAGTGAATAATAAAGCATATTGTCCTATATTATGGAGTATTGCACTTGACCTTTGAGACGTGAGAATATACTTCTACTAGGTGTTTAATAGTTTCATAGTCTCCAAATGCATATTAGATGTGAGACGCGAATGAGGACGCAGATGTTGAAAATCACAGAGAACAATAACGAATATGCCTATCGCTGGAGCACCCAAGAGAATGAGTTGACACGAAAACAGAGAGTTTCTTCCTGTCTGCGCCTATCTTAACTACTGAAAACTCTGGGTTTATACCATCCGTAATTTTTCTCTTCTAATAAGATCTCAGGCCCTGAGAAGTAGCTTGCAAAAACCATAAGAAACGACAAAAGCAAAACTCATTTCTTTGTGTCTGTTCTGTGAGTAGCTTGTGTAGACGGCATCATCTTATGAACATCATCGTGGACAAAGATCACAGTCTCAATGCTACACATCCGTGATGGAGTTTCTTCCTCATGATTGCTGTTACATGGTATAGAGCTGTATGAATGCGTGTCAAAGCTGCATTCTTATTACCTGTGTTAGTCATTCTCCGGCTAAAGGGTTTCATCCTTGATGTTTAACAGTAAATTTCATCGGATTGTAGTTACCAATTCAATAATGAGATGAGGAACTGAACGCAGATTGCGTGGTGAAAGGTTTGGTATACTGGATAACAGTTGTTTGAAGATTTTGAAGGGATACACCCTGCACATTTGTCAAACAGGAGAGTAATCATTATCCTTTTACGTGATGTTTGCCGGTTCTCACTCAAAATTAGGGGTACAAATTTCATGTGGCTAGTCTTCCTGTTATTTAACCAGGTATTCTGCATGATTCCTGAACATCGAATGTTGACAGAGTATACAACATTTGTGGAGCTCCCAGGGGATGCCTGATACCTATCGGTTCTCCTCCCATACTTTGAAATTCCATAACTTAGCTCAATTTCATAAGCCTTTCTAATTTAATGAGTGACAAATAGACTACATTATGTCCGACGTCTATTAAATTTGTATAATTTCTCGAGTAACCACTGTAACAAAGGGGGAGTTTAGGGCTATTTTAGTCAACGTGAGTTGCTAGTCTCATAAAGTAACTTGACGCATATAATACTTTTGTAGATAATTAATTTTCCTAATTTAATTATGGTGTAAGTATGCCAATAGTGCCTATACTTTCGAATATAAAAACCTGAAAGATAGGAATGAATATATATATATAAAGTAGTATATATAATACTTAGTACTATTATGATTATATATTCATAGCAGTATAATGTATCTCATAATAATTATATCAAATATATCGCACATAATAAACAGATCCAAATATAATATAGTTGTTATATATTATATGTGTGTATAATCTACAAACACACATACTACTTCTCTATTGAAATTAAACTAGATACACACTACACAATTACCCAGAGACACACATAACTGAACAAGCAATACAAAGAAGTCAATTTCGAATACTAAACGCTTGTGAATAATGGAAGCTAAGGAAGCGGTCGATAAATGTTACTAGGCTATATATTATAAGTATAGGTGTATGTGTATATATATATATATAGTTATATAATATGTTATATAGTAGCTATATATATATGTAGTAAGTATAGTATATTTATATTTATTTGTTTATATATATATATTTATTAGAGTACAACACCATATCGGTCTCTCATGTTCAAAGCAGCTTAGTACGACCTCCACGAGATACCCAAATCCTAAAAACTGGAATCTAGCTATTCGTAAGACAAAGCACGTGGGAAGGGAATAGCACTCTTGGCGTGAATAGTAAGTGAGGTAAATGAATTAGTTGCCAAATTCGTCCAGATTTGTAGACCCAGGATTTTGGATAACGGTGGGTTTAAGTATGTCAAAGAAGATATAGCACAAATCTGTTCTATCTTCAGCGCGAGAAGAAAAACAAGAAACAGTTTGTTTCATTTGGTAAGGACACTGTTTCCATAGTGTAGCTGTACAGTGTGTAGATCAGCCAAACACTTGTTTTCATCCTCTCATTGGAATTAAGCTTCTGATAGATAGTTATTGATATCCTCAAGATCTCTCAATCGACAGTCAAACGTGAATATTATTATACATGTATGATGAGTGTATTGATATGAGATCCTTTTCTCCTCTAGTGAATTCTCCGTCGGTTACCATTGGTATTGTAACCATTTAATTGATGGTAGAATTCAATATTCAACATAATTTGTGAATGGTCTGCAGATTGTAGTGCCTACCGCAAAAAAGTATCCCGTGCAAAAATTAAGAACACTTGAATTATTCCAGACGTGCTGAAGCGTTGTTCTTTGCACAACAACATAAATGATCCTTATTAATGGTAAGTTTTCTAGGCTTCCAAAAAAAAAAAAAAACAGTCTTTGTAATAACGCTGCCTTTCGTTATATCTTCTATATTGCCTCTGATGAGTCCCTGTTAGCAATACACGCTTACTGAAATGGGCAATTTTATAGTATATATTATTATAATATATTAAATATATATTAATTAATATATTATATTATTATCTTTATTGATGCTTATTTCCTTGCACCTTTCACTATCGGTTATATATTAGTCTGCCTTATCTATATAGTATATATAATATAAATGATATATATATATAATTTTAGTAGTATATGTAGTAAGTAAGATAGCTTTATGAGTATAGCATATATATTATATATATTAATATATATATATATTATATTATAATATATATATTTAGTATGATATTAATATATAAATAGGTTATATATATATATATAATATATATACTATATATTTAGTATAAATCAACTGTATAGTAATAGTAATATAATAATATATAATATAGCTATACTATATATATACAAAGTATATATTTATATATATCAACTTAATTTTATGCTCTTTTTTTCAATTTATTATTTTCGAAATTTGTTGGGAAAATGGTGCGGTGGTTGCGATCAAAAGGCCCGCACCATGCACCGCACGCACCGCACTCGTTATTTCACCGCACCACACCACGCACCGCACTTTTATTTTTCTTCTCCGCCACCACACCGCACCTCGCACCAGGTCGCTTGATATTTGAGATCAGCGCGACGGCACCGCACTTCGCACCAAAATGAGGCGCACCAACGCCACCGCCACGCACCGCACCCGCGTGCGTCGGCAACCCCTAGTGTGGGTAATATGTTCATATTTTCATTATCAATGTGCCCGTGATGTTTGAAGTTACGCGTTTCCATTCTGGAGCACCCTAGTTATATGAGTGATATATATATATATATATATATATTATAATATTATGATATATATATATATATATTATATATATATAAATATATATATATATATATATATATATATATAATATATATATATTTATATATATATATATATATTAATATATATATATATATATATATATTATATATATATTATATAGGTATTATATATAATATATTATATAGTATATTATATATTATATATATATATATATTATAGTATATAATAATTATATATATAATATATAGAAATATATAGTGATAATATATAGTATATATATATAGTATAATATAGTTATATGATATATTATAGGTATATATATAGTATATAATTATTATATATATAAATATAGTAATATATATAGATAGGTAGTATATATATATTTATAGATATATATATAGAGTATTATATATAAATCATGATAAAACGGATCGAATAAGAGTTGTGAATATTTTTAGTGACCCGATTACTTTACTAATTTAAATATACAACATTCGAGTTTTTATATAACGTCTGCTAAAGTTTACAGCAAGCAGGATCGGTGTTTGCCGTACTCACGGAACCCTAAAATTGAAATCATCTTTATATACCAGCACCAAGATATGTTTCCATTGGACCAATTATTTTTCAGATGGTTCATTCTATTCGTGCATTTTTTAAACTAATTTGCTTTGTGAAGAAAGTCCAGTTTTTTAATTACTTTTAAAATCCTCAGTGGCACTATTTCGTAGAATTTAATGTTTGATGGACAGGTGTAATTTTCTCATTGATTGTAACAAATAGTAACGAAAATTAGCATTGTAATTATCCGCGTTCAAAATGACATTGCCAAATATGATGTAGTATGACTATATCATATATGGAATATATTAGTATAATATATATAGTATATAGAGTATATAATTCGTGCACTAGATACATAGATAAATATATAATATTATACCACCTATATATAAATATTAGGAGCGTATATATAATTATACATTAGTATGTAGTGATAGACTCTTGCGTATGTAATTCGTTATATTAAATCTACTTATGATAATATACTCTCAGCTATTAGTATATTTATAATATGATATTAAATTGTATGTTGATATTAAATAGATCAGTTGGTCGACTCCACAGTGCAAACGTTGGTTTTACTACTTTGCTGCTACGTTCCTCTCTCTCCTCTCCTCTCCTGCCTCCGTCTGGTCTCCCCAGTATATATAAGTGTTAGTAGGCTCAATACTAACCAATATTAGTGGTAGGTATGATAGCTATAATACTATCCATTAACTAAAAGAAAGCTATACTCACCGCCATATTCTTACTCACTTAAGTTCTAAATATAGTATGCTAATCCATTTATAGTTATCATCGCTCATCTATATATGCCATATTATATAAAACTTTATTTAAAACAAATAATTTTTTTTCGTATCATCCACTTTTTTGAAAATTTGTGCCAAGAACAAATTTAGATCGTTTCTCTATAAGTGTTAACGTTCGTGCCCTGAGCACGCGAGGTCAGCACTCGAGTGCAAGAGATGTCTTCCGCCAGTCGAGTTCTATTTTACTGATAGTATTATATTGCATAGTCAGTAGTTACGTATTATACCGCTAGTATACGTGTATAGTTATTATAAGTTATCGGTATAGGTGAGTAGTATTATAGTGATAGTTATATATATATATAGCATCAACCTCATCCCATCAATCAACCCACCCTCCTCATCCCTTGAAGACTGACTCATGCTCATAGAACTAAGATAGTGACATGCGCCGTGAATGCGCTACATGGAAAGCAAGAAAAGTATAACCCAATAATAATTAGGTAGCGTCAAGTCTTCGAAACAGAAAGCCCTAGCCCCCTTAGGCCCGCCCGGACCCCTTCCTTTACTAGTATACACCCTTTCTTAATCGAGGATGAATCCTGGCGTTTTCCAGCCGGCGTAGGTGCGAAGTGAAGCACAAGATATCCCACACCCCTAGAGCGGCACGCCACGAGTACCCCGGCAGAACTATTACTGATGCGCATGCCTCACTTAACTCGAGTGTCGTCCTCTCCTCATGTGGTGACGCCCACAAGTGTCTCTTAGCAGGACCTCTCCGCAATCTCGCACTCCACTGCGCCCTCATGGTAACTATCGTTGCTGTTTCTAACCATACCTCCCCATACCCTTTTTCAAACAAATACAATCATATCTTCTCCTCGTTCCACAATCCCCAGCGACATAGCCTCCCCCTATTAATGTATGATTGTGCTACTACCTATTCTTTCACGCCCTATGGTGCTGAACAAACGATTGAACCTCATTTCCTCAAAACCTCCAAATGTGTTTATTCCCTTTCCTGGACTTCAATCCATTCTTCTTCCGGTCTTCGCTAACCTGTATCCATTAGATCTCTCCCGGTTCCCCATGTCCAGACCATAGTCTCGACTAGCGCATAGGAGATGGGTAACTTAGTTCGGATGGTGATGACAGACGATCCCACGCCGTCCCATGTAGCAGACTGGCCCTCCCCCGTTAGCACACTCGAAGACTTAGGCTCCGCTGTCAGTCATCCAGTACTATTATATTGCACAGCCACCTGCCTTGCCGATTCCACTAAAACTGTGTCCCCTTACATAACACCTTCCCTGTGCACCGTCCGTTCCCTCTCATCCAAACAGTATACCACTCCAAAAATATCTTGAATACCACCTTCAGACCAGCTTGTTCTTAGCTGCTCACCATTTAACTATAACTCATATCACTCCCCGATCTGGCCCACTTAAAAAGTGTTCAAAGCAGCTCGTAAAGACGACACCCCCATAAACCTTACTTCTTAATTCCACGGATTTACTTTGCAAGCCCTCCTTTTCACTACATCTCATGCCTGCCCAAATCTCTCTATCAATCCTTCTCAACTCTCTTCATGGATTCGCCACACAGACAACCATCACTTATCCCACCACGGACACCAAAACTCGGATTTCTCAAACCCTCGCCATATCGATAACTTAGGTCATTTATTCTCTTCAATTGTACCTCTTTCTTCCAGCACTCCACAAAACCTCCTTCAATGTATGTTCATATCTTTCAATTTGTACAATTTTCTCACACTTCGCCCTAACACGCCCCTAACCAGGTCTTAGATTAGGTGCTACGCAAATTATTCCAACAATTCAGTTAAACTCCTTACTTGATAGTATTCATTACCAACAAAAATTATAATAATCTCTCCCGAACA
>JABUQX010028222.1:0-45929 GCA_015478945.1 Trachelipus rathkii | reverse complement strand
ATATATATATATATATATATATATATATATATGTAGCACTCCATTATAACTTTGTAAAAATTTTAATTTATGTTCGTACTTATGCTAAGATTTGCGCGAGCAAAATTTTAGCATAAGTCGAAGTGAAATGATATATAAACCCGGTCTGTTGAGATACTCAATCATTGAGTCAGATACAGAGTCAGATCAAATTATTAAGAATCAGAAGAAAATCCCACTCAAGATACTCTCTCCAGAAATCCTCCCGGCAAGAGAGATAAATTTCAAGGAAAAGGCTGCGACTTGAATTTCGATCACAAATTTTCGCACTAAACGAAGAGTCAGAGGCAATTGTGGAAAACGCGCTGGAAAAGGCTGTGACTACCAATTCGCCTACGAGAGAGTATCTCAACAGAAGGGTCTTTTATTACTTTACTTTTATTGAATATCTACTTATGTTGAATAAAAACATCATTTCAAATATGGATTTCTAAATTACCATCCTCTTATATAGGGTGCTTGCTCTTAAAATAAGCCACCAACTTAGCAAGTTTTACCCTATATAATTGGTGAACCCGGAGTAGAACACCCAGAACTTCAATCAATGCCTTCTGATTACTAAAGAAAAACAAACAAAAATGAAGAAAAAGAAAAAACTAAAATAATACTAAAATTCCCTATCAGAACACTCTAAGAAAATGACTCAAGCAAACGAATATTATCGATACTGAACTTCAATTTTCATTTTAATTTTGGATTATGGTCTTCATCTTTTCACAACTATCACAGTTCGAGGATTCATCGCTAGACATAGCAAACTTCCTTTTCGGCATGGATTTCTTTCATCATTCAAGTTTGGATTATGGGCAGGAACTCATTTTTGAATTTCACTACGAACTTTGATTCCTTTTCGAATTCTAAATGGTTCTGTGACCTCTTTTATGTATGAAGAAATTTTTCAAATAAAGGACCTAAAATTCAAGCAACTTCGCCTCTACATATGTAACTTCCTTTACGGTATGGATTTCTTTCATCATTTTAAGTTTGGATTATGGGCAGAAATTCATTTTTGAATTCCACTACGAACTTTGATTCCTTTTCGAATTCTAAATGGTTCTGTGACCGCTCCCTTTTATGTATGAAGAAATTTTTCAAATAAAGGACTTAAATTTCAAGCAACTTCATCTCTACATATGTCAAGCAATGTTTCTCTCGTAACTACAGCTTTGAAAACTATTTACGTGCTCATTGATCAAATCATGGATACATTAGAAACGCCTTATACTGGACCTTTCATTGGATTCAACGTTCGATCGATGTGGCCTATTTAACTTGTGAAAACTCAATTGTTCCATATCAAGAATTATGTATTAACATTTTTGTACTTTTATGCATTTAAATATTTGTATGTTTGTTTATATCTAACGGATATAACCAAATATGCTTGTGTTTGAATGCACCTTTTATTTTCTGTATATATAACATTATTGTATTTTTATGTATTCAAATATTTGTATATATGTTTAGATCTTCGGATGTAACCAATTATGCTCGTATTTGAATATTCTTCAAATTTCATGTATACTATTTTTGCCTTCAAATGTTTATATGTCTACTTATGTCTTCGGACATAATTAGATATGTTTGCATTTGAAAGTACTTTAACTTTATGTATTTTAGTTATTATTTCTTGTATAATTATTATAACATACTTTCTCACTCCGTGTTTAGCGCAGGAAGTAATGTAGCACTCCATTATAACTTTGTAAAATTTTAATTTATGTTCGTACTTATGCTAAGATTTGCGCGAGCAAAATTTTAGCATAAGTCGAAGTGAAATGATATATAAACCCGGTCTGTTGAGATACTCAATCATTGAGTCAGATACAGAGTCAGATCAAATTATTAAGAATCAGAAGAAAATCTCACTCAAGATACTCTCTCCAGAAATCCTCCCGGCAAGAGAGATAAACTTCAAGGAAAAGGCTGCGACTTGAATTTCGATCACAAATTTTCGCACTAAACGAAGAGTCAGAGGCAATTGTGGAAAACGCGCTGGAAAAGGCTGTGACTACCAATTCGCCTACGAAGAGAGAGTATCTCAACAGAAGGGTCTTTTATTACTTTACTTTTATTGAATATTTTACTTATGTTGAATAAAAACATCATTTCAAATATGGATTTCTAAATTACCATCCTCTTATATAGGGTGCTTGCTCTTAAAATAAGCCACCAACTTAGCAAGTCATACCCTATATATATATATATATATATATATATATATATATATATATATATTTACTTACATATATTAGATATATACTAGATTAGTATGTAAATACATATCAGTAGATTTTATCTTGTTATTAATATAATTGTTTTATTATTTATTATATATATATATTATTATATATATATATATATATATATTATATTATTATATTATTATATATATATTATATATACTCATTATTATTGTACGGAAATATATATCAAAATATTATATATTATTATTATATATTACATGCATATTATTATTATATATACATATATTATACATATTATTATATACATACATACATACATACATAATACATACATATATACATATAAGTTATATATATATATGCTATATTATTACATATTAGCATATTACATATATTATTATTATTACATATATATATATATATATATTATTATTAGTATTATTATTATTATTATTATTATTATTATTATTATTATTATTATTATTATTATTATTATTATGTATTATTATTTATATATATATTATTATATATATATATATATATATATTATATTATATTATATTTATATTATTATTATATTATATATATATATTATTATATACATATTATTATTATTATTGTTATTATATTATTATTATTCTATTAGCATATACATATATATATATATACAGAGGGTGAGTAGGGAGGAGTGGATTGTACACAGGATAATAATGTAAAAAAACTCATATGTTCTTATCCGATTTTCATTTGTTTTCATTTTATAGCGTAATGACAAACAAAAATTCATAGTTAAAAGGTTTGAAAAAATAAAATATTGATATTTTTTTCTACTTGCTGATCAATATCAATTTTCAGGGCTTGTATTAGGAGATACATCTTTAGTTAGATAATTTTTCTGAATGCTTAAAAAAGAAAAATTTTCAAAAATTTCCATAAAAATTAATTGTTCCAAGAGAAATCCAAAACTACTGCATATACAAGAAGTTATTTAAATAAAAAATGTGCATCTCCCCCAACTACAAATGTCCTGAAAATTTCATGCAGATCGGATAAACAGAAGAAAAAAATATCCCAATTTTTCAATTTGAAAACCCAAAAATAGTAGGTTTTGAAAATCGACCAATGCTCAGATATGGGGTCAAATATCAAAATTCCGCTCCAACACTTTTTAGATAATAATCCAATCTTTGTATATTTCAAGTTTGAAGTCATTTCGAAAAAAATTGTAGGAGGAGTTTCGACAAATGTCAAAAACATAGATTTTCAAAAATTGAAAATACCAAAACAATGACTACAGACACAGAAAAACAATCGAAAACGACGTTTTAAACGTGAGAAAAAGCTACAGTTTGGTGTTTATTTGGTCAAAATCGGCTGAAAATTCCGAATTTTAAATCCATTTTTAGGGGGGGGGGGGGGATTGGGCTTACCCCGAAGCAATAATTGGAGCGTCCAATTATTGTTTTGGTATTTTCAATTTTTGAAAATCTATATTTTTGACATTTGTCGAAACTCCTTCTAAAAATTTTTTTTGAAATGACTTCAAACTTGAAATATACAAAGATTGGACTATTATCTAAAAAGTGTTGGAGCGGAATTTTGATATTTGACCCCATATCTGAGCATTGGTCGATTTTCAAAACCTACTATTTTTGAGTTTTCAAATTGAAAAATTGGGATATTTTTTTTCTGTTTATCCGATCTGCATGAAATTTTCAGGACATTTGTAGTCGGGGGAGGTGAACATTTTTTTTAGATAACTTCTTTGCATATGCAGTAGTTTTGGATTTGTTCTTGGAACAAATTTTTAAAAAAAACATTTTTTGGGAAATTTTTCTTTTGAGTATACAGAAAAATTATCTAAGTTAAAAAAGATGTATCTCGCATTGATACAAGACCTGAAAATTTGATGTTGATCGGACAAGTAGAAAAAATATATATCAATATTTCACTTTTTCAAACGTTTTATGTATGAAATTTTGTTTAATTGTCATTACGCTATAAAATGAAAACAAATGAAAATCGGATAAGAAAATATGAGTTTTTTTGCCTTATTATCCGGTGTACAATCCGCTCCTGGGGTTTGGTCCGTTCCTCCCGACTCACCCTATATATATATATATATATATATATATATATATATATTTATATATATATATTATATATATATATATATATATATATATATATATATATATATATATATATATATATATATATATATATATATATATATATATATATATATATATATATATATGTACTACGTATAGTTCTATATAAAATAATGCTTTTATAATCTTTAGTATATTTGTAAAGCTAGAACTCTTTGGAGGCAAAAGCTATTATTATGAGAGGAGAAACAACGCTCCAACCATTATGTGTATTCTTTAGGTATACGGTAAATTGGCTTACATCTTATAAGATAACACACACAACTGTTTTTATTCTTTTTGTTTATATTATTTAAACTTGAAACAGCCAATAAGAGTATTTTCTCCTCCCGGCGATATCTGAAGCCAAAAGGGAAGTTAGTGAGGCTAAGACAACAAAGCCATCAACAAGTGCCCAGGGCTTTGTCCCTGGCACGCTAAAATCTATTATTTTTGTAATAAAATTAAAGGTGTTAGATTATTATTAATGTTCTTATAAAGAAAATCTCTTGTTAAGTGTCATTTGATACGCTAAGTTGCTTCACCTGTGAGATAATAAGATAAAAATTAGAAAGAACGGTGAAAGAGATCTAGTAAAGAACATGGCATTCTATTACATGCCCCACTTTGCAAACTGTTCTAAAATAAAATGTATATAATATGGGGATTTAAGTATTCACGAAAATATATTTAAAGGGTCTGTGGCCCACTCCTTATTTATTATACAAAATAAAAATTATCTATTATTATGTGTGAAAACAACAATATAAAAAAGAATATTAATAAAGAAAATAACATCAACTATTTTTCTATACACCTTCCATCTTATTAATTATTGTACCCGAGGTGTGAGTGATTTAATTCTATGTTTAATTAATTAATGATCTCATCTACTCGCGCTACATAGTCTTGGTAAACCCCAGAACGACATCATTCATTACAACCTTGTGATAAAAAGGGCCAATAATAATAATAATAATAATAATGACTACCCAAGTGAAGTTATTAAAACAAAGTCTTGAGAGTCAATATTGATAATAATAAAAACGGTAGTGAGCGTGAAGACCAGCTAAACAAAATAAAAAGCTGCCAAAGTCGCAAGAATGCCGTTTTCAAAAAAAAAAAAAAAATCATTTCAAAAACGGAAAATCACCGTGCCTTAAAAAGATCGTCCACGTCCAACGTATGTTCACAACAAAGAGGAAAATAAGAAAATTAAAGAATACCTCCCAAGATACCCCCTCACCGCCTGTAAACAATAACAACATCGAAAAAAACCAAGTCGCTCTGTGATGAAGACGAGGCCTATATAAAGAAACTTGTGAAGGGTACGAAATAACCCAAAAGTTAAATTCGCCTCTATGCTGTAACAAACTAAAGCTCAAAATTGAATGGCTGCTAAAGACCGCCACTGCTCATGAGGACGATCGGAGAAGTCTCTATGCTCCCATATGGTTTGTGTTTTTTTAACGAAAGTAATTTTTGTAAGTAAAAATTTAATCTTATAATTATTTGTTTCATTAAAAAAATTAGTTAAAATGTATTATAATTCGGCGCAGAATGATGTTATAGAATAATGGAAAATCAGATAGACTTCTTTTGGTTATATAATAATTAGAAGAATCTTGTGTATATTTAAATAAACGTTTACAATATGTAAGAAGGTGGGAATCCCCCATCCTTCGGTACTCTTATCCCCCAAAATCGGGTAGGGATGGAGGTTGAAGTGTGAAACAAAGATGCGTGTAAACGGGCATGTTACCATGTGCCGTCATACGATATAAGAAATAGTCCTTTTTAAGAAAGGAAATTTGTAACTGTGTTTTTTTAGAATAGTAAAAATTATTTGGTAAAAGAACTTTACAGCTAATGAAAATCGTATTTGTAAAATGGGCCTCTAAGGATGGTCACATTAACGTAGAAATATTCCTTTTTTTTAAAGAAAGAAAACTGTAATAAATTTAAGGGTATTAAAATTTATATTTTAAAATATCTATTTGTTAAAGACCTTGAGTCTGTGGGTATATTTACATGCGTGGAGATCTCCAATATTAAAAATTATTGTATTTTATTTATTAAGTATGATAATTAGCTTAGGAAATTCGGTTCCAAAAAATTTAATAAAATTATTATAATTAGTAATTTACGAGTTTATTTTATGTGTCAATAGTAAATCTATCTGATTAAAATTATTTTTATAATGTTTTATGGTGCCGATTAATGATAATATATTTTCCGAATTATTATGAAATCATATTTAAAATTTATCTGAAATAACGAGAGAAAGATAACTTTCGTGAGGCATACCATAAGGGGGAGGAGCTATGAACTCCTATAGAACGTTGACGTCATCACGAGTGGGTGGGCATAAGGCACAAGCTGTTGAGTACCCAAAAAAAAAAAATTGGAGTATAGCTAAAAATGAAATAAATTCTACGGAATGTTTCAGCCGACTTTAAAATTTTTTAAAAAATGTATTTTTTTTTAGAATTAAAGGCTGGGTGTTCTTCACTTAGCCGGGGATGCACCATATGTACTACGTATAGTTCTATATAAAATAATGCTTTTATAATCTTTAGTATATTTGTAAAGCTAGAACTCTTTGGAGGCAAAAGCTATTATTATGAGAGGAGAAACAACGCTCCAACCATTATGTGTATTAAGATGTACGGTAAAATTGGCTTACATCTTATAAGATAACACACACAACTGTTTTTATTCTTTTTGTTTATATTATTTAAAATCTTAAGTCAGCCAATAAGAGTCTTTTCCCTGACCGGCAATATCTGACGCCAAAACGAGGGAAGACGTTAGTTCGGCCAACGACATTAGAGCCGCTAGGCGCGCTCGGGGCATTGTCCCTGGCACGCTAAAATCTATTATTTTTGTAATAAAATTAAAGGTGTTAGATTATTATTAATGTTCTTATAAAGAAAATCTCTTGTTAAGTGTCATTTGATACGCTAAGTTGCTTCACCTGTGAGATAATAAGATAAAAAATTAGAAAGAACGGTGAGATAGACCTAGTAGAGAATATGGCATTCTATTACATGTCCCACTCTGCAAACTGTTCTAAAATAAAATGTATTTAATATGGGGATTTAAGTATTCACGAAAATATATTTAAAGGGTCTGTGGCCCACTCCTTATTTATTATACAAAATAAAAATTATCTATTATTATGTGTGAAAACAACAATATAAAAAAGAATATTAATAAAGAAAATAACATCAACTATTTTTCTATACACCTTCCATCTTATTAATTATTGTACCCGAGGTGTGAGTGATTTAATTCTAGGTTTAATTAAAATTTTAATAAATTTATAATCAAATAATAAATATATATATATATATATATATATATATATATATATATATATATATATATATATATATATATATATATATATATATATATATATATATATATATAGTTATATATTATTGTGAAGTTGTGAGTTAAAAATATATAAAAAATACATATATATATATATATATATATATCTCTATATATAGTGCTATATATATATATATATATATATATATATATATATATAGTAGTCAAAGAGCTCTTTCAACGGGTCATGGGAAAATATTGAATAAAATTCCCACGGTAAAAGGGGTCGCACTACCCCTTCGATCGACGAAAAAAAACCGAAGGTTTTTTTCGAAACAATAAAAAAATAAAAAAAAAAAAAAAAAATAATAATAATAAATAATAAATAAATAAATTAATTAATAAAAAATAAATAAAAAAAAAAAAAAAATAAATAAATAAATAAATATATATAAATATATATTATAACTGTATATGGCCCCGCACCGCCCCCCTTAAGGGGTAGGGGGCGCAGCCCCCCTAAAAATTAAATTGATCGTAGAAGGCTGAAATTTGGAGGCTGGGTAGAGGATTCGGAGTTGGAAAAGGATTCCGAGTCGGATTCGGCTTCGGAGTTCAGGGATTCCCCCCGGAGGGGGGTCCCCTCCTGAAAAAAGAAGAAATGCATGGAATGCAAAACAGAGGAAGAAGAAAGGAAGATGGCGGAAAAAGGAGGAAGGATGGAGGAAGGAGGAAGAAGGAGGGATGAAGGAAAGAGTTGGAGAAGGAGTCTGAGTCAGAGGAGTCGGAGTTGGCATCGGCACCGGTGCTGGAGCCGGTGCGGTGCTGAGTTAATAAATATTCGTTTAGTCCCATATTTATATCAAAATATATGTTATTGAACCTGTAGATCTCGAAAATGACGGTTATAAGTCCGTAAAGGGTGTCTGGGACCCCCAACGGAGGGGGTCCCGACTGAAAAAAATGCATGGAATGCAAAACAGAGGAAGAAAGGAAGAAGGAGGAAGGAGGAAGAATGGTGTCTGGAACCCCCCGGAGGAGGGTCCCCAACTGAAATAAAAGAAGAAGAGGAAGAAATGCACGGAGTGCATAAGAGAAGATGGAGGAAGGAGGAAGACAGAGTTGGTACAGGCACCGGTGCTGGAGCCGGTGCGGTGCTGAGTTTGTAAACATTCGTTTAGCCTCAGATTGACATTTCTATTTTCAAATCTCGTTTTCTTTTTATAAACGTCAACTAAAATATATTGTTTGCTATTTTTATTTTATAAGTTTTATAAGTTTCATTTTACATTTATTCTTTATGTTTTTAATTTTTTTTGCTTTCAATTTAAATTTTTAATTACTCTTTAAATTTTATTTTTGTTTTTACTAAAAATTTATTCTTTTCATGTTTATAACTTAAAAATTTGCATTTTTACATACCCTAAAGCAGTAAATCAGTAAATCAGTAAATCAAACTGCCCTCCAGTCACCCTCCTACCCATCCATGATCTATTGATCTATTGATCTATTGATTCAAGTCATATTTTTTATTAAAATTGTTATGTTTTACATACCCTAAAGCAGTAAATCAGTAAATCAGTTAATCAAACAGCCATCCTACCCATTCGTGATCCATTGATCTATTGATCTATTGATCTATTGATTCAAGTCATATTTTTATTAAAATTGTTATGTTTTACATACCCTAAAGCAGTAAATCAGTAAATCAGTTAATCAAACCACCCACTCTATCCTCCTACCCTTCCATGATCTATTGATCTATTGATCTATTGATCTATTGATCTATTGATCTATTGATTTAGGTCATATTTTTACTAAAATCATTATGTTTTACATACCCTAAAGCAGTAAATCAGTTAATCAAACCACCCACCCCACCCTCCTACCCTTCCATGATCTATTGATCTATTGATCTATTGATCTATTGATTCAAGTCATATTTTGTATAACATAACACAAAAACTTTTATTTATTTTTTTTTTTTTTCTTTAAACATTTTTGTTTTAACTAAAATTTATTTCATTTTATGTTTATAACTTAAAAAAATTTGCATTTTTACATACCCTAAAGCAGTAAATCAGTAAATCAGTTAATCAAACCACCCACCCCACCCTCCTACCCTTCCATGATCTATTGATCTATTGATCTATTGATTCAAGTGATATTTTGTATAACATAACACAAAAACTTTTATTTATTTTTGTTTTCTTTTCTTTAAACATTTTTGTTTTAACTTAAATTTATTTCATTTTATGTTTATAACTTAAAAATTTTACTTTACATACCCTAAAGCAGTAAATCAGTAAATCAGTTAATCAAACCACCCACCCCACCCTCCTACCCTTCCATGATCTATTGATCTATTGATCTATTGATCTATTGATCCATTGATCTATTGATCTATTGATCTATTGATTCAAGTCATATTTTGTTTAACATAACACAAAAACTTTTATTTATTTTGTTTTGTTTTCTTTAAACATTTTGTTTTTACTAAAAAATTTATTCTTTTTATGTTTATAACTTAAAAAATTTGCATTTTTACATACCCTAAAGCAGTAAATCAGTAAATCAGTTAATCAAACCACCCACTCTATCCTCCTACCCTTCCATGATCTATTGATCTATTGATCTATTGATCTATTGATCTAATGATTCAAGTCATATTATAAGTATCTTTTTGTATAGACATAACATAAAAATAAATTCTTTGCTGTAGTTGTTGTTGTTGAAATGTCGCGTTTGTTGTTGCATTTGTTGCAGTTGTTGATGTTGTTGTTGTTGTTGAAATGTTGTTGTTGTTGTTGAAATGTTGTTGTTGTTGTTGTTGTTGTTGTTGTTGTTGTTGTTGTTGTTGTTGTTGTTGCTGTTGTTGTTAAATATATCAAACGTTCAAGTTGAATGAAAATATACAACACTTTTTCAAACATATCTCTAAAATATTAATGTTAATTTTACATTAACATTATAATATTGAAAACTAAACAAAAATATATCTCATCCTAACCTAACTGACATACAGCATTCATTAACAAGGTAACTAAATTAGAAGTTTCAACTTACCAGCAGAAGTCAGCATAGCAATCTCAATCTTTACTATACACAACCGCACAAAATATTATTAATATTATTATTATTATTATTATTATTATTATTATTATTATTATTATTATTATTATTATTATTATTATTATTATTATTATTATTATTATTATTATTATTATTATTTTTATTATTATTATTATTATTATTATTATTATTATTATTATTATTATTATTATTATTATTATTCCACATTGATCTCACAACACCAATAACGCGTGCGATCACTTTGCCTGCAGGTCCACAACTAGAACACTGGTTGGTAAATTGCTCTCTACCCGACACCTAAACATTACTCAATTTTAGTACGCTCAAGGGATAACCAATCAGAGAACTGTATTTGTTATGCCATCACGGACAGCCAATGAAATTCGAGGAATGACTCATTAATCTTAATATCTTTTGACACATGTGAAGGGTAACGAGATTTATTACCTTTGTCCTTACTTAACATCTGTTTTTATCTTAAACAGTAGTTTTATTATTATTATTATTATTATTATTATTATTATTATTATTATTATTATTATTATTATTATTATTATTATTATTATTATTATTATTATTATTATTATTATTATTATTATTATTATTATTATTATTATTATCATTATTATATCAACTATATGTATATGTAACATAACAAACACAAACACACACACACACCACACACACACACACACACACACACACACACACACACACACACACACACAATAATTATAGACACTTTACTTAATACATTAGACTGGCAATCATCGTACTAACTTACTGATCACAGTAAAGTACCTAACACAGCGTACAAAACGTAACCTATTCACACTTTTTCAAACATATCTCTAACATATCAATGTTAATTTTACATTAACACTATCGAATTACGTAGCATTTCGAGTATCATTTCGGATAAACATAGCACAAAAACGAGTTCTTTATATACTAACCAACGAATATATTTTTTTTTTTTTTTTTTTTTTTTACAGTTAACACCACCACTCACGGGCAAAGCCCTAATCTAGGAGGGGGTGTGCTCAATTTTTGTCTGAGCAAGACGGAGCCAAGAAGAGAGTAACACACACTCAGACGTCCGACCAGTGACGAACCTGGGTCATTCGCTTAGTTGGGCGAGTGCTCTAACAGCTGAGCTACCAGACGCCATTTTGGTGCTTGATCCATTCCTTCTTGACTTATTCAAGCCGACTCCACCGAATGTCCATTCTTCTTATCTTCTTATAATAAATAACTAAATCCAAAATGATGTTTGTCGATTAATTAATTTAATTAACTTTTATTATATCAAAAAGAATCAAGATTAAAATTTTGGTGCTCCTCCGTTATATTAAAATAGATTTTAATTTTTTAATTTTGTTTAAATTTTATAAAATTTTGTAATTACTATTTCTAAAAAGTTTCTTCACAGTCTGAACAAAATGTTCATCAGGAACCATCTCCTACACCAGCACTCAAATTTCTAATCCCTCGTTGCAAGCTCTTGTGTTTCTTGGTACTCTTCTCTTATTCCGTTCTTCTAAATCTTCTCTTTTCTTTTTCCACTCTCTTTTTAATGCGTCCGTTCTCCACCGCAGTCGGCTCAAGGTAATATATGCTAACATAACAATGTTTTCACATTAATAAAGCTAACATAGCATCATATGAACTAAGAAAATAATGTAATCTTTTTGTTTATATTATTTAAAATCTTAAGTCTACCAATAAGAGTCTTTTCTCCTCCCGGCAATATCTGAAGCCAAAGGAGAGAAGACGGCAGTTCGGCCAACGACATTAGAGCCGCTAGGCGCGCTCGGGGCATTGTCCCTGGCACGCTAAAATCTATTATTTTTGTAATAAAATTAAAGGTGTTAGATTATTATTAATGTTCTTATAAAGAAAATCTCTTGTTAAGTGTCATTTGATACGCTAAGTTGCTTCACCTGTGAGATAATAAGATAAAAATTAGAAAGAACGGTGAAAGAGATCTAGTAAAGAACATGGCATTCTATTACATGCCCCACTTTGCAAACTGTTCTAAAATAAAATGTATATAATATGGGGATTTAAGTATTCACGAAAATATATTTAAAGGGTCTGTGGCCCACTCCTTATTTATTATACAAAATAAAAATTATCTATTATTATGTGTGAAAACAACAATATAAAAAGAATATTAATAAAGAAAATAACATCAACTATTTTTCTATACACCTTCCATCTTATTAATTATTGTACCCGAGGTGTGAGTGATTTAATTCTATGTTTAATTAATTAATGATCTCATCATCTCGTGCTACATATATATATATATATATATATATATATATATATATATATATAATAATATTATTATTAAATATATATATATATATATATATATATATATATATATATATATATATATATATATATATATATATATATATATATATATATATATATATATATATATATAGTAGTCAAAGAGCTCTTTCAGGGGGTCATGTGGGAAAAATATTGAATAAATTTTAATGGTAAAGATCGTTCTACCCCCTTCTATCGACGAAAAAAAACCGAAGGTTTTTTTCGAAACAATAAAAAAAATAAAAAAAAAAAAAAAAAATAAATAATAAATAAATAAATAAATAAATTAATAAAAATAAATAAAAATAAATAAATAAATAACTAAAGGATTTTAGCCCCAAAAGTGGGGGCTGAGCCCCTCAAAGGGGGCTTTTGGTTCCTAGAAGGGTTTAAATAATCGCAGAAGACTGAAACTTGGAGGCTGGGTAGAGGAGCCAGAGTCGGAGACGGAGTTGAGTCGGATTCGGATTCGGGGTCCAGAGACCCCCGGAGGGGGTCCCCTCCTGAAAAAAGAAGAAATGCATGGAATGCAAAACAGAGGAAGAAGAAAGGAAGATGGCGGAAAAAGGAGGAAGGATGGAGGAAGGAGGAGTCAGAGAAGGAAAGAGTTGGAGAAGGAGTCTGAGTCAGAGGAGTCGGAGTTGGCATCGGCACCGGTGCTGGAGCCGGTGCGGTGCTAAGTTAATAAATATTCGTTTAGTCCCATATTTATATCAAAATATATGTTATTGAACCTGTAGATCTCGAAAATGACGGTTATAAGTCCGTAAAGGGTGTCTGGGACCCCCAACGGAGGGGGTCCCGACTGAAAAAAATGCATGGAATGCAAAACAGAGGAAGAAAGGAAGAAGGAAGAAGGAGGAAGGAGGAAGAATGGTGTCTGGAACCCCCCGGAGGAGGGTCCCCAACTGAAATAAAAGAAGTTTAAATGCACGGAGTGCATAAGAGAAGATGGAGGAAGGAGGAAGACAGAGTTGGTACAGGCACCGGTGCTGGAGCCGGTGCGGTGCTGAGTTAGTAAACATTCGTTTAGTCTCAGATTGACATTTCTATTTTCAAATCTCGTTTTCTTTTTATAAACGTCAACTAAAATATATTGTTTGCTATTTTTATTTTATAAGTTTTATAAGTTTCATTTTACATTTATTCTTTATGTTTTTAATTTTTGCTTTCAATTTAAATTTTTAATTACTTTTTAAATTTTATTTCTTTTTCTTTTTAAAATTTTATGCTTTTCATGTTTATAACGTAAAAAATTTGCATTTTTACATACCCTAAAGCAGTAAATCAGTAAATCAGTAAATCAAACTGCCTCTCCAGTCACCCTCCTACCCATCCATGATCTATTGATCTATTGATCTATTGATTCAAGTCATATTTTTTATTAAAATTGTTATGTTTTACATACCCTAAAGCAGTAAATCAGTAAATCAGTTAATCAAACAGCCATCCTACCCATTCGTGATCCATTGATCTATTGATCTATTGATCTATTGATTCAAGTCATATTTTTATTAAAATTGTTATGTTTTACATACCCTAAAGCAGTAAATCAGTAAATCAGTTAATCAAACCACCCACTCTATCCTCCTACCCTTCCATGATCTATTGATCTATTGATCTATTGATCTATTGATCTATTGATTTAGGTCATATTTTTACTAAAATTATCATGTTTTACATACCCTAAAGCAGTAAATCAGTTAATCAAACCACCCACCCCACCCTCCTACCCTTCCATGATCTATTGATCTATTGATCTATTGATCTATTGATTCAAGTCATATTTTGTATAACATAACACAAAAACTTTTATTTATTTTGTTTTGTTTTCTTTAAACATTTTTGTTTTTACTAAAAAATTTATTCTTTTTATGTTTATAACTTAAAAAATTTTGCATTTTTACATACCCTAAAGCAGTAAATCAGTAAATCAGTTAATCAAACCACCCACCCCACCCTCCTACCCTTCCATGATCTATTGATCTATTGATCTATTGATTCAAGTGATATTTTGTATAACATAACACAAAAACTTTTATTTATTTTTGTTTTCTTTTCTTTAAACATTTTTGTTTTAACTAAAATTTATTTCATTTTATGTTTATAACTTAAAAAATTTGCATTTTTACATACCCTAAAGCAGTAAATCAGTAAATCAGTTAATCAAACCACCCACCCCACCCTCCTACCCTTCCATGATCTATTGATCTATTGATCTATTGATCTATTGATCTATTGATCTATTGATCTATTGATCTAATGATTCAAGTCATATTTTGTTTAACATAACACAAAAACTTTTATTTATTTTGTTTTGTTTTCTTTAAACATTTTGTTTTTACTAAAAATTTATTCTTTTTATGTTTATAACTTAAAAATTTGCATTTTTACATACCCTAAAGTAGTAAATCAGTAAATCAGTTAATCAAACCACCCACTCTATCCTCCTACCCTTCCATGATCTATTGATCTATTGATCTATTGATCTATTGATCTAATGATTCAAGTCATATTTTGTATAACATAACATAAAATAAATTCTTTGCTGTAGTTGTTGTTGTTGAAATGTCGCGTTTGTTGTTGCATTTGTTGCAGTTGTTGATGTTGTTGTTGTTGTTGAAATGTTGTTGTTGTTGTTGTTGTTGTTGTTGTTGTTGTTGTTGTTGTTGTTGTTGTTGTTGTTGTTGTTGTTGTTGTTGTTGCTGCTGTTGTTGTTAAATATATCAAACGTTCAAGTTGAATGAAAATATACAACACTTTTTCAAACATATCTCTAAAATATTAATGTTAATTTTACATTAACATTATAATATTGAAAACTAAACAAAAATATATCTCATCCTAACCTAACTGACATACAGCATTCATTAACAAGGTAACTAAAATTAGAAGTTTCAACTTACCAGCAGAAGTCAGCATAGCAATCTCAATCTTTACTATACACAACCGCACAAAATATTATTATTATTATTATTATTATTATTATTATTATTATTATTATTATTATTATTATTATTATTATTATTATTATTATTATTATTATTATTATTATTATTATTATTATTATTATTATTATTATTATTATTATTATTCCACATTGATCTCACAACACCAATAACGCGTGCGATCACTTTGCCTGCAGGTCCACAACTAGAACACTGGTTGGTAAATTGCTCTCTACCCGACACCTAAACATTACGCAATTTTAGTACGCTCAAAGGATAACCAATCAGAGAACTGTATTTGTTATGCCATCACGGACAGCCAATGAAATTCGAGGAATGACTCATTAATCTTAATATCTTTTGACACATGAGAAGGGTAACGAGATTTATTACCTTTGTCCTTACTTAACATCTGTTTTTATCTTAAACAGTAGTTTTATTATTATTATTATTATTATTATTATTATTATTATTATTATTATTATTATTATTATTATTATTATTATTATTATTATTATTATTATTATTATTATTATTATTATATCAACTATATATGTATATGAACATAACAAACCTAACAAACCAAACATACCACACACACACACACACACACACACACACACACACACACACACACACACACACACACACACACACACACACACACACACACACACACAAAATTATACACACTTTATTTTTAATACATTAGATCATAATCATCGTACTCCATACTTAACAGCAGTAAAGTACCTAACACATCGTACAAAACGTAACCTATTCACACTTTTTTCAAACATATCTCTAACATATCAATGTTAATTTTACATTAACACAGTAATATTTAACAAAAACATATCATTTCGGATAAACATAGCACGAAAATGAGTTCTTTATATACTAACCAACGAATATATGCTAACATAACAATGTTTTCACATTAATAAAGCTAACATAGCATCATATGAACTAAGAAAATAATGTACAACGACAAACCTAACACAACTTACGCACTAATAAACTGTTAACATTAACAAAGTTCCACACTTAACACCAGTAAAGTAACTAACATTGCATACAAAACGTAACCTATTCATACTTTTTCCAAGCATATCTCTAACATATTAACGTTAATTTTACATTGACACAGTAATATTTAACAACAATTTATCATAACCTTGTCTAATTATCATACAGACCAACGAATAACTGTAAACATAACAAAGTTTTATCCAAACATAACATAAAAATAAGTTCTTTAAATAAAATATCATAGTAAATTGTAATAGTTTACTGATTTTAAAGCAGTAAATCAGTAAATCAGTAAATCAAACCATCAACCCCTCCCCACCCTCCCACCATGACCTTTTGATCTATTGATCTATTGATTCATGTCATATTTCGAGTATCATTTCGGATAAACATAACACAAAATAAGTTCTTTATATACTAACCATCGAATATATGGTATCGTAACAAAGTTTTTACATTAATAAAGCTAACATAACATAACCTGAACTAAGAATACAATGTACAACGACAAACCTAACACACCATGCGGGCCAATAAACTACTAACATTAACAAATTTCCGCACTTAAAGTACCTAACACATCGTACAAAACGTATCCTATTCACACTTTTTCAAGCATATCTATGTTAATTTTACATTAACATCGTAATATTTAACAAAAAATTTAGCATAACCCAGTCTAATCATCATACTGACAACGAATATAATGCTAACGTACCAAATTTTTTACATCAACTTCGTAATATTTAACAAAAATTCATCATAACCTCGTCTAAATATCATAATCCCCAACGAATAATTGCAATCATAACAAAGTTTTAACCAAACATAACATAAAAATAACTAAAATTTTATTATGACATAACATAAAGTAAGTTCTTGAATACAAATATCACACTCATGCGCATAATATTATAAAATATATATATATCAAAGAAGTAAATATATATATATATATATATATATATATATATATAGAAAAAAATATATATATATATATATATATATATATATATATATATATATATATATATATATATATATATATATATATATATATATATATATAAAGTAATCATTGTCTTAAATATTTGTACTGTTATATAACATATGAGGTGATGGCGTAAGTGATAAGATTACGGTCTCTGGTTGGGGCGACTGGTAGATCGAAACCATCTTCTCATATTTTACAAAACTTACCTTACGTATGAATAAACAGTCAACATTATCAAAGTACACTGATTAATATCAGTAGATCCAACCAGAGACCGTAATCTTATCACTTACGCCATCACCTCATATGTTATATAACAGTACAAATATTTAAGACAATGATTACTTTATATATATATATATATATATATATATATATATATATATAATATATATATTTATATATATATATATATATATATATATATATATATATATATATATATATATATATATATATATATATATATATATATATATATATATATATATATATATATATATATATATTAAACTATTACGCATTTCTGTGATATTTTATTCAAAGAACTTATTTTATGTTATGTCAGGATAAAATTTTGTTATTTTTATGTTATGTTTGGTTAAAACTTTGTTATGATTGCAATTATTCGTTGGGGATTATGATATTTAGACGAGGTTATGATGAATTTTTGTTAAATATTACGAAGTTGATGTAAAAAATTTGGTACGTTAGCAATATATTCGTTGTCTGTATGATGATTAGACTGGGTTATGCTAAATTTTTGTTAAATATTGCGATGTTAATGTAAAATTAACATAGATATGCTAGAGATATGCTTGAAAAAGTGTGAATAGGTTACGTTTTGTACGCTGTGCTAGGTACTTTACTGTTGTTAAGTGCAGAAATTTGTTAATGTTAGTAGTTTATTCGCCCGTATGGTGTGTTAGGTTTGTCGTTGTACATTATATTCTTAGTTCAGGTTATGTTATGTTAGCTTTATTAATGTAAAAACTTTGTTACGATACCATATATTCGATGGTTAGTATATAAAGAACTTATTTTTGTGTTATGTTTATCCGAAATGATACTCGAAATATGACATGAATCAATAGATCAATAGATCAAAAGGTCGTGGTGGGAGGGGTGGGGAAGGGTTGATGGTTTGATTTACTGATTTACTGATTTACTGCTTTAAAATCAGTAAATTATTACAATTTACTATGATATTTTATTCAAAGAACTTATTTTTATGTTATGTTTGGATAAAACTTTGTTATGTTTTAGTTATTCGTTGGTCTGTATGATAATTAGACAAGGTTATGATAAATTGTTGTTAAATATTACTGTGTCAATGTAAAATTAACGTTAATATGTTAGAGATATGCTTGGAAAAAGTATGAATAGGTTACGTTTTGTATGTAAAGTTAGTTACTTTACTGGTGTTAAGTGTGGAACTTTGTTAATGTTAACAGTTTATTCGTGCGTAAGTTGTGTTAGGTTTGTCGTTGTACATTATTTTCTTAGTTCATATGATGCTATGTTAGCTTTATTAATGTGAAAACATTGTTATGTTAGCATATATTCGTTGGTTAGTATATAAAGAACTCGTTTTTGTGCTATGTTTATCCGAAATGATACTCGAAATGCTACGTAATTCGATAGTGTTAATGTAAAATTAACATTGATATGTTAGAGATATGTTTGAAAAAGTGTGAATAGGTTACGTTTTGTACGCTGTGTTAGGTACTTTACTGTGATCAGTAAGTTAGTACGATGATTGCCAGTCTAATGTATTAAGTAAAGTGTCTATAATTATTGTGTGTGTGTGTGTGTGTGTGTGTGTGTGTGTGTGTGTGTGTGTGTGTGTGGTATGTTAGGTTTGTTATGTTCATATACATATATAGTTGATATAATAATGGTAATAATAATAATAATAATAATAATAATAATAATAATAATAATAATAATAATAATAATAATAATAATAATAATAATAATAATAATAATAATAAAACTACTGTTTAAGATAAAAACATATGTTAAGTAAGGACAAAGGTAATAAATCTCGTTACCCTTCACATGTGTCAAAAGATATTAAGATTAATGAGTCATTCCTCGAATTTCATTGGCTGTCCGTGATGGCATAACAAATACAGTTCTCTGATTGGTTATCCCTTGAGCGTACTAAAATTGAGTAATGTTTAGGTGTCGGGTAGAGAGCAATTTACCAACCAGTGTTCTAGTTGTGGATCTGCAGGCAAAGTGATCGCACGCGTTATTGGTGTTGTGAGATCAATGTGGAATAATAATAATAATAATAATAATAATAATAATAATAATAATAATAATAATAATAATAATAATAATAATAATAATAATAATAATAATAATAATAATAATAATAATAATATTAATAATATTTTGTGCGGTTGTGTATAGTAAAGATTGAGATTGCTATGCTGACTTCTGCTGGTAAGTTGAAACTTCTAATTTTAGTTACCTTGTTAATGAATGCTGTATGTCAGTTAGGTTAGGATGAGATATATTTTTGTTTAGTTTTCAATATTATAATGTTAATGTAAAATTAACATTAATATTTTCATTCAACTTGAACGTTTGATATATTTAACAACAACAGCAACAACAACAACAACTAAATAAATAAATAAATAAATAAATATCTAACAACAACAACAACAACAACAACAACAACAACAACAACAACAACAACAACAACAACAACAACAACAACAACAACAACAACAACAACAACATTTCAACAACAACAACATTTCAACAACAACAACAACATCAACAACTGCAACAAATGCAACAACAAACGCGACATTTCAACAACAACAACTACAGCAAAGAATTTATTTTATGTTATGTTATACAAAAAGATACTTATAATATGACTTGAATCATTAGATCAATAGATCAATAGATCAAAAGATCAATAGATCATGGAAGGGTAGGAGGATAGAGTGGGTGGTTTGATTAACTGATTTACTGATTTACTGCTTTAAGGTATGTAAAAATGCAAATTTTTAAGTTATAAACATAAAAAGAATAAATTTTTAGTAAAAACAAAATGTTTAAAGAAAAAAAAACAAAATAAATAAAAGTTTTTGTGTTATGTTAAACAAAATATGACTTGAATCATTAGATCAATAGATCAATAGATCAATGGATCAATAGATCAATAGATCAATAGATCAATAGATCATGGAAGGGTAGGAGGATGGGGTGGGTGGTTTGATTAACTGATTTACTGCTTTAGGGTATGTAAAACATAATGATTTTAGTAAAAATATGACCTAAATCAATAGATCAATAGATCAATAGATCAATAGATCAATAGATCAATAGATCAATAGATCATGGAAGGGTAGGAGGATAGAGTGGGTGGTTTGATTAACTGATTTACTGATTTACTGCTTTAGGGTATGTAAAACATAACAATTTTAATAAAAATATGACTTGAATCAATAGATCAATAGATCAATAGATCAATAGATCAATGGATCACGAATGGGTAGGATGGCTGTTTGATTAACTGATTTACTGATTTACTGCTTTAGGGTATGTAAAACATAACAATTTTAATAAAAAAATATGACTTGAATCAATAGATCAATAGATCAATAGATCAATAGATCATGGATGGGTAGGAGGGTGACTGGAGGGCAGTTTGATTTACTGATTTACTGATTTACTGCTTTAGGGTATGTAAAAATGCAAATTTTTTAGGTTATAAACATGAAAAGCATAAAATTTTAAAAAAGAAAAAGAAATAAAATTTAAAGAGTAATTAAAAATTTAAATTGAAAGCAAAAAAAATTAAAAACATAAAGAATAAATGTAAAATGAAACTTATAAAACTTATAAAATAAAAATAGCAAACAATATATTTTAGTTGACGTTTATAAAAAGAAAACGAGATTTGAAAATAGAAATGTCAATCTGAGGCTAAGCAAATGTTTACTAACTCAGCACCGCACCGGCTCCAGCACCGGTGCCTGTACCAACTCTGTCTTCCTCCTTCCTCCATCTTCTCTTATGCACTCCGTGCATTTCTTCCTCTTCTTCTCTCTTTTATTTTCAGTTGGGGACCCTCTCTCCGGCGGGGGGTTCCAGACACCATTCTTCCTCCTTCCTCCTTCTTCCTCCTTCTTCCTTTCTTCCTCTGTTTTGCATTCCATGTTTTTTCAGTCGGGACCCCCTCCGTTGGGGGTCCCAGACACCCTTTACGGACTTATAACCGTCATTTTCGAGATCTACAGGTTCAATAACATATATTTTGATATAAATATGGGACTAAACGAATATTTATTAACTTAGCACCGCACCGGCTCCAGCACCGGTGCCGATGCCAACTCCGACTCCTCTGACTCAGACTCCTTCTCCAACTCTTTCCTTCATCCCTCCTTCTTCCTCCTTCCTCCATCCTTCCTCCTTTTTCCGCCATCTTCCTTTCTTCTTCCTCTGTTTTGCATTCCATGCATTTCTTCTTTTTTCAAGAAGGGACCCCCCCTCCGGGGGGAATCCCTGAACTCCGAAGCCGAATCCGACTCGGAATCCTTCTCCAACTCCGAATCCTCTACCCAGCCTCCAAATTTCAGCCTTCTACGATCAATTTAATTTTTAGGGGGCTGCGTCCCCCCTGACGCTGGGGTACGTAATCCTGTGCGGCGCGGGGCCATATACGGTTATAATATATATTTATATTTATTTATTTATTTTTTATTTATTATTTATTTATTTATTAATTAATTTATTATTTATTTATTTATTTTTTTTTTTTTTTTTTTTAATTTATTTATTGTTTCGAAAAAAAACCTTCGGTTTTTTTTCGTCGATCGAAGGGGTAGAGCGACCCCTTTTACCGTGGGAATTTTATTCAATATTTTCCCATGACCCGTTGAAACATATATATATATATATATATATATATATATATATATATATATATATATATATATATATATATATATATATATATATATATATATATATATATATATATATATATATATATATATATATATATATATATATATATATATATGTATGTATGTATGTATGTATGTATGTATGTATGTATGTATGTATGTATGTATGTATGTATGTATGTATGTATGTATGTATGTATGTATGTATGTATGTATGTATGTATGTATGTATGTATGTATGTATGTATGTATGTATGTATGTATGTATGTATGTATGTATGTATGTATGTATGTATGTATGTATGTATGTATGTATGTATGTATGTTTTTGATACTTCAACTGAGTAGATTGTTTATTTGGATGTGAGCCAGCATTATATAACATTGACCAGAGAAACAATAAAGTTTTTCACTATCAATAATAAACTTTAAGTTTATTCAGTAACTCTAAAATCCAAACTTCAAACGTTTATTTCCTCTTAATTATTTGCTCTTGCTGTGGTAATTTTTTTCTGCCCTTTAATTAACTAAAAACAAGGGAAAGACAATCATCTTAAAGTAGTATTATCTTCTTAAACTTCTAAAACTATAAACTTTAAACTTTAAAATCTTCTTAACCTCTTTTGATGTTTTCTATGCTAAAAATTTGTTTATATTAAATAAAGATATAATTTTTCTCTTTAGTCTAATGGATTGACAAATTGCAAGCAATGTTTATTTAAAATATTGTAATTTCTTCTGATGAAAGATAATGCAAATTTTAGTTTGAGAATGTGATTGATGAATTAAATGAAATAAATTACAAATCGTTTAATTTACACTTTATAAAAGCACAAAAGCTCCAGAAATAAATATTGTCCTGAACGTAGGGAAAATAAATATTAAAATAAAATTAATAGTTATGATATAATTATCGTCAAATGATCTTTAAACCATCTTTATGAAACACCTCAAAAAAAATTAGAATTGATAAAATGATAAAGAAGAGGATTATAAAGGAAAATTTCTATTTGTTGTGGATGCTATCATAAAAAAATATATAAAAAATATATATCCTATTAAATATATAAATATTTTCTTTATCAAAAGTAAAAAAAAACAAAATCCTACTTTGCAAGTTCCGACGTCAGAATTCTTAACACAGATCATTGATGGCGCAACATTAAAAGATGTCATTGCTTCATTGCACTCAGTCCTTGATATTAAATTCACAAAAACTTTTTCAGGTTCTTCTTTCATTTCAGGAGCCCAAGGGAAGCTTTGCCACCTATTAAATAATTAAATAAAAATTAAAAAATTTAATAATTTCATTAATTCTAAAAAAGTTTTTTAATATTTGACAACAATGTTTCATATTTGAAAAAGTAGAGAAAATGTATTAGGACCTTTATACATTCATTGCATAATGTAAATTAATTTAATTATCTGTTAATAGTAACAATATTTCAAATTACAATTAATAAATATAATCCATTAATTAAACTACAACTACCCGTAAATCTCTCCTTCGCTTGCTTCGGTTCTCAGACTTTCTTGTGGAAGACAAATTGGCAGAAAACCGCGTACCGAATCCAAGTTGACAGAATGCTTCAGTTCAATCAGAGCGATATCGTTCTCAAACGTAGTTCTATTGAAGGACGGATGGATTTTTACATTTTCTACTTGGTAAACCTTTGTTCGATTTGTTTCGGTTCTGGATAAGACGTTATGTTCCCCAAGAACAATGCTAACAAACTCTTCGCTTGTCCTAAATGATAATTTGTACATTTACAATGTGTGCTATTTAAGTTTTTATGCGAATTTACACACACACACACACACACACACACACACATACATATATATATATATATATATATATATATATATATATATATATATATATATAATTATATATATATATAATATATATATATGATAATATATATATATATATAATATATATATATTAAAGAATATATAAATAAATATATATATATAATATATATATATATATATATATATTAATATAAATATGTATATATTATATATATATATATAAATAATATAGTATATATATATAGTATATAATATATTAATATATATAGATATATATATATATATATATATATTATAATATATACTATAATATATATATATATATAATATATTGAATTCATAAAACTATTCACATTCAATAAATATAATATTACAAACAAATCCAAGGATTATTATCAACGGGTTCTCATCTCTCCCCCACCTTGGCAAACATTTTCATGGAATTAATTGAACATTACTATATTCTACCCAACCCTGCACTCACCAACATCCACATGGCTCCTTGTCGATTGATATTTTCATAGCCACATCACACCACATCAATTTTCAAAATATCTGTGGCCATTGAGTGAGGGTGTGCTTCTTTTTGCTATACATTTTACTACTATAATCTGTGAATTTGCAAGTCATTTAGTTAACCAATTAGTGGATGTGTATTTAACTGTGGATTTTTAGAAATTGTGTACTTATTATTGTGATATTGTTATTAATTAATTTAGTTGAGTATTGGACTCAGTCAGTGTTTGATGTTAACCCTAGGCTAGAGTAGTTAAGAGATTTCCTGTATACTGTGTGTTAGCAGGTTTATTTGAATTAAGTAGTTTTTCTCTATTTAACCACAGTCTTAAAATTGTTTATGTTAATTTTGTGATAATTAAATATAAATTAAGTTTACTAGAAACCAAGCCTTAAGTATAGGGTCTATTTATAATTTTATATAGCCTTAGCCAGGCAAGCTAGATTCTGTGTGGAGGTTTATTTGGATTCGTAAATAGATTTTCTGTGTATGTAAATACAGTCCTTAATAATTGTTAATTTAATTAGTGATAATTTAAATTAAATTAAGTCCCAGGTCATTAGACTACAGTCTAAGCCACCTTATAATTTTTATATATCCCTGGCTAGGCTAAGCTAAATTAGGCTTGTTTTAAATTTTTACCTACTTTTGAAGATATAATGAATTCTTTTTAGGCTTTAATGATATTTAAACTGTAGTTGGTAAAATAATAGTTACAGGTTAGAAGCTAATAATAATTTAAAGTATGTATGCTCTGTTGATATCTGTGAAATGTAGAGGTGAATATGGAATAGCTTGACCTCCTTGCTTGTGATTGAATGCAGAGAAGTGTGTTAAAGAAAGGAATTGCAAAAGACTGAGTGAAAATATGGATTGGATTGAAAGAAGAAGTATTAGAGGAGAAAGGAGGAAGTGTTAGGAAAAAAACGTTAGTAGGGATTCGAGCAAGAGTGAGCGGAGATTTAGCGGTAGACAGGAATAGTGCATTCACCTAGGGCAGAAGATAGAGGAAAAAGGATAAATTAGTTGAAAATAGGTCTGCAGATGAAATATAGAGTTGTAGAAACTAGAAATAATAATTTAAAGATGAGTATCTCGAAAGTCAGTCCAGCCTGTGACCTCCAGTAACAGGTTCGACTGTCTTCCAGATGGGAGGGGATCAGAAAGTGCCAATGGTAATGTTGAGTCTGAAAGGGGAGGACTGATAAATTGCTAATTGGAGACTCTATGATACGATTCCTAGATAGGACTTTTCAAACTAAGAATAAAAAGAAAGAAACGATTGAGAGTATGTTATCCAGGTGCCAGAGTGAGTGATATCGTGGGTAGGATAGATAGAGAGATTGATTCTAACAAATGTTATTCAGAGGTGATTGTGCATGTGCGTACAAATGATAATAGCATAAAGCGTTCAAAAAATTAATAGCAATTATAGGAGATTGATTTCAGAATATGTTGAAAAGCTGTAGTGGAAGAAGGTGCATGATTTCTGGAATTTTACCTAGGTTAGTCAGGAATGGGGAGTAGAGCTTTAGGTGTAAATGAAAAGGGTTAGGGGAATTATGTTTTCAAAATATTAGGTTTTGATTTGTGTGAGAGAATTTCTATAAAGATCTTGTGCAGCAGATGGAGTTCACTTGAGGCGTAAAGGTCTGTGTGCTTTTCAGTACCAGTTGGAGACTTGTTTAGCAAAAAACTAGGTAAATTTGGGGGTGGCTAAATTTGGATACGAATAATAGCAATGGTTAACTGTACATAGTGGGAGATAAAATAAAACTATTAGGGGGAGTCTAATATATTGATAGCAATAAAAAAATAACAGCATTTCGAGTATCAAATCGTTTTTACACAAATGCTCATAGCCTTTACAAATAAAAGAGATGAGCGATTAAGTTATAGCATTAAATGAGAATCTAACCATTATTTGCATAAACTGAGGCAATGGGTTAATGAAGAGAAATTTTTATATGGAACTCCTTTCAGAATATGAAATAGCAGGAATTATCACTCTATTATAGCAGCGTATAGGAAAGAAGGTGGTGTATTGTGGCGCTTATGTTTAAAAGTAATTATTTCAATCTTAACTAATTGACTGACTTTAAAATTAATCATTATATTGAATCGGTGTGAGAATCCTATATACTAAAAATCATATAGAATACGGGCATTTTAAGACCTCCGGGCCAGGGAGTCAAGAATTAGACGGGGAAATTGTGAAAGAAATTGAGACAGCATGCCACAGTTATGAAAAAAGTATAGTCATAATGGTGATTTTAATTTTCCTGCATTCATTGGGATTCCTTTCAGCAATAGTGGACCATAGTAGTTCTGCATTCAAATATATATATATATACTAGATAACTTTTTGACCCAGATGTTCAAGAAACCCCACAAGATACGATGCCATATTATTAGACTTAATATATAACTAACATGAAAGTATGTGGGATGAAGTTAGGAGATGAGAGAATTTAGACTTAGTACCATAATATAAGTTAGATTAATATGAATGTGATATCGGGGCCAAATTGCAAGTTAATAAGAAAAGATCATAGATTTCCGAAATGGCGATTTTACCAAATTTCGCAGACATGTTAGATACAAACGGGGATAAAGAGTTTAAAGACAAAACTGTTTTATCATGTCGGAACATTTTAACAAAATTTTAATGAATATTCAGGTCAGTATGTTTTAAAGATAACCCCATTAGGGGTGGCGAAGAGAAAACCTGTTGGTGGAATAGAGAGAAAGAAGAAATATGAAAAGCATAGATGTTTAAAATATTCAAGGGTAGAATAGGGAAGATGATTTAGAAAAATATAGGAAAAATAGAAATGAACTTAACCAGTTAATATAAGAAGGCAAAGAAGATGGCAGAAGATAAGCCAACAGAATAGTAATTAGAACCTGAAGAAGTTTTTAGCTTTATAAATTTAAAAGTAAGAATAGACAATTGGTCCAATAAAATTGATGAAAATTAGTGAGTTCAGATAAGGAGTTGGTCAACATTTTCAATGCTTAATTTGCTTCCAGTGTTTACTGAGAAAGATTAGATTAATAGTTTGGAGGACTAATAGTTCTGTATGCATGTAGCAAAAGACTTACAGATTGAATTGATGTAAAAATATTTAAACGTTTATTAGATCAAATTGACCCAAGTAAAGCTGCAGGCCGATGGTATATATGGTAAAATTCTGAAAGAGGGTAGTGCCCAGCATTGCAAAAGCACTGATTGATTTTAAGCGATCATAAACATTTGGTGAGGACAGATTACTGGAAAACAAGCATATGTGCCTATTTATAAGAAAGGGTAGTAAGGGAAGATTTGGGAAATTATAGCCAGTTAGCTTAACATCTTGTTGGTAAAAGGTTCTGGAAAAAAGCTTAAATGGAAAGGTCATATAGAAAATATTTAGAGAGAACAAGGTATTGTATGACTCCCAGCCTGGGTTTCAGAAGTAGGTCATGTCAGACAAACCTTTAGGAATTTATGGAATACATTATTGACTGCATTGACAGAGGAGATCCAGTTGATATTGTGTATTTAGACTTTAGCAAAGCTTTTGATAAGGTTCCCCACAAAGGCTGATGAAGAAGTATTGCAATGTGTTATAGTGGAGTGGTACATTGTTGGATTAAAGAGTGTTTGCGAAATAGAAACCAGGTGCTACAACTAAATGGCAATAAATCAATAGTGCTAATAGTGAAGAGGTGTGTCCCACAGGTTCACTGCTGGGGCCACTATTGTTTCCTCATTAATATAAATGTAAATACTGGGACATAAATGCAAAAGTTCTAAGTTTGCAGATGATACCAAAGTGCCACCCAAGTTAGAATAGTGAGGATGTATTAAAGATATCAAAATGATCTTGGTAAACTTCTTGGGCAGATAAGTGGCAAAATGAATTTTAATAGTAAAAAAGTGCAAGGTTCTCACCTAGGTACTCAAATAAAAGTTTTAACTACGATATGAATGGGGATTGGCTTGAGTCTGTGGACCAAGAAAAAGATTAGGTGTGATATTAAAGCAGTAATTTGAAAGTAGCTAATCAGTGTTGGAAGCAGAAATAAACCTAATAAGATGCGCATAATAAATCGCAATGTTGTTACAAGAGCAAGGAGTTATAAGTAAATGATTAATAGCTATGTATAGGCCTAGTAATAGAGTTTATGGACAAAGTTTGGCCCCTTATTTAAAGGAAAGACTTAGGATATGCTAGAGCGAGTGGCAACGGTTTAGGCAACAAAGGATTAATTCTGGTTTAGGCTAAAACTATGAGGAGAGCTTGAAGAGTTTAGGAATTTTTTCAGTAAGAAAGCGAATTCTCAGAGACATGATTACAAAATCTAACAAAATATTTACATCTATTGATAATACAGAGACCAATAAATTTTCCATAGATAGAGCATGCACAGGTGACCAGGGGGCATAATTAGAAAATTAATAAGAAGGCAGGCCATCTTGATATAAGAAAGCATGCATTCAGTAATAGGTTGTTAATTTTGCATAATCTGCCAGGAGGTTGTTGAGAGTGACTCAATTGCAACATTAAGAAAGAGTTGGATAGTATATGATGTTATGGTATCATATATATATTTAAGACGAAGCCAAAATTGGCGGTTTTAGTTACAGTTAGTATTAATGTTAGACTGCTATGCTGACCATAACTTAGTTTATAAGCAGGTGGATGGTTGGTATCATTATATATATATATATAATATATTATTAATATATATATATATATACTATATATATATATACGTATATATATAGATATATATATATATATATAATATATATTATATATAATAGCATATCTACTATATAAACCCCTCATAGGCCAAATTTCTCCCTCCCATATCAAAAATACCGCCCACTTCATTCAATGTACCCAATCATTAAATCCATCTACCCATCAGTTTCTCAGCTTTGATGTTGAATCCCTATTCACTTCTGTGCCTGTCCCACTCACCTTTGAACTTCTAGAAAGATACATAACCCAAAATCAAATCACTTTATCCCAACCCTTTTCCCACATTAAAGATTTTGTACTCCTAACAATGAATAATAACTATTTCACATTCAATAATAAATATTACAAACAAACCTAAGGATTATCAATGGGTTCTCCTCTCTCCCCCACCTTGGCAAACATTTTCATTGAATCAATAGAACATTATTATATTCTACCCAACCCTGCACTCACCAACTCCACATGGCTCCGTTACGTCGATAATATCTTCACAGCTATACCACACCACATCTATTTTCAAAATATCCTTACCATAATAAACAATATACATCCTTCCATTTCCTTCACTCATGAACTCTCTCATAATCACACACTACCCTTTTTGGACACTCTTCTCACATGGAAAAATTCCCCCCATATCACATACTCAGTTTATAGGAAACCAACCTCCCCTCCCACCTATAACCATTGGTATTCCAGTCACACTAAAAACATCAAAATTGCCACCCTCGCGGCACTATACCTCAGAGCCTACGAATATGTTCCCCCAATCATTTACATACTGAAACCAAATATCTTTATTCCACCTAAATAAAATTAAAATACCCCCTCATATAATCAATATTGCATACAAAAAAGCAAAACAAACTTTTTACAACACAAATCAAAAACCATTAATCCAAACAAAATTCCTCCCATTACCTTCCCCCTTAATCATAACATCAAACAACATCTCCCCAAATCCATCACTTTCACCTATAACAGCACTTTCTTTAAAACATTCTCTTATTCCCCCAAAACAAAAAAAGTAACACCCAAAATCAATGCGTATACGAAATTCCCTGTCATATTCCAGGATATATATATATATATATATATATATATATATATATATAATATATATATATATATATTAATAATAATTTTTAATTAAATTTTAAATAATTTTTAATATATATTATATATATACAACACATACAAATTTTTATAGTGTAATATACTATAATATAATATATATATTATATATATATATATATATATATATATATATATATATATCCTCTGTCTGAAAAGTTCAGTGAATGCTACGAGAACCACAATATAGGCTGAGCCAGGAGCGCGCGCATTGGAAGACTATCAAAAGACATATAGTGAAGCAACAGCTATCGTCGTGTACACCTGAGAGTCAGTGCAAACCCACAGATGGCAATCAACCGTTGCCATTATAAGAGTTAGTGTCACAGTGCGAAAAGTTTCATTATAAGAGATTGTGTTACAGTACGATAAGTGTAATTATAAGAGATTGTTTCACAGTGATGTAAGTGTAATTTTAAGAGCTAGTGTCACAGTGCGATAAGCGCCATTATAAGGGATTGTGTCACAGTTCAATAAGTTTTATTATAAGAGCTAGTATCACAGTTCGATAAGTTTCATTTAAAGAGATTGTGTCACAGTGCGTTAAGTGTCATAAGAGATTGTCTCACAGTGCGATTGATCAACAAGTGAACATCAAATTCTGTCACAAATTCGGGTATACTCCGATGGAAACGCATGAAATGTCGGTGTAGCTGCACGTGACGGACTCGGTGAACAAAAAAAAATGTTATTACGAACAGTTCAAAAGCTTCCCCTGCGAAGGGAAGGAAACAACTGAGGATGAGCCACGTTCGGGTCTACCGACGACAAGTAGAATCCCAGACATGATCGAGAGAGGGCGACAATTGTTAGCAATAGACATACGACTACCTCTACGATTGATGGCGGAGGAAATAGGCGTTAACAAGGACACGGTGCACACCATTATCCGCCTAAATTTGAGCAAGCGAAAGATCTGTTCCCGGTTTGTGTTGCACATGTTGACAGAGGAACAAAAAGCCAAGCGGATGGAGGCCTCCGTAAATTTTTTATCCATGTATGACCGGGATTTATCCTTTCTGCGAACCATCGTCAGAGGGAGTGATACCTGCTGCTACCAGCTCGATCTGGAATTCAGGCGGCAATCGATGGAATGGCGATCACCAACCACCCCGAGGCCCCAAAAGAGTCTCAAATGTCAAAGCAAGGTGAAGACAATGTTGATCCCTTTCTCGATTGCGATGGCAACATCCATAAGGAATCGTTCTTCAGCGTCAAAAGGTGAACGCAGCTTTCTACAGAGAAGTTTTGCAACGGTTGCTACGATGCATTCGATGTATTCGGCAGGCGTTGCACAGGACTGGTCAGAGGATGTTGCTGCACGATAATGCGGCTGTCCATTGCGTGAACCTTGTGCATTGTTTCTTGGCTCAGCGCGGCTTATCTGTTCTCGATCATCCACCGTACTCCCTTGATCTGGCTATTGTACTTCCCTGGTCTGGTTATTGCTGACTTTTTTCTATTCTCCATGCTAAAGAGGATCGATGAGAGGAGCACGTTTTGTGGACGGAATGGCCATCTAAGAACGTGTGTCAGTTGTTACTGCGATCGATTTCTAACGAGAACTTTGCTGACGGTTTACAGAAGCTTTGTGAACGTTGCCAAAAGTTAATTTTGTTAGGCGGAGATTATTTTGAAGGGACAATAAAAGTTATTTAGGTATATCATTGCTTTCTTGGTAAAAATTTTATTTTAATGAATGATTACAATTTTCATATATTTATAATTATATACATATTATATAATAATTATATTAATATTATATATATTATATATATATTTATATATATATATATATATATATATATAATATATATTTATATAATATATATACGTATATATATAGTAATTTTATATAATATTATTATTTATAATATTATATATATAGTATATTATATATATAATATATATATATATATTATATTTTATTATATAATATATACATTATATATATATATATAATAATATTTATATATATATATTATATATATATATACTATATATTAATTTATATATATATATATACTATTAATATATATATATTATAGTATATACATAGTATTATAGTATAAAACAGTATTGTAATAAATCAGAGGAAGTTTTTTTTTTTTTTTTTTTTTTTTTTTTTTTTATTGAATTGCCGCTGACAGATATTGAGCTACAACATGAACTTTTCACTACTTCAATATACTATTATTATTTCTTAAACAATAATTTACTCCTCAGGAGACATTCGAGAATAATTATCTTTATCTTTAAAAAAATAAAAATTTTAAATTTGTAATTTTATATTCTATTTTTAATGATAAATAATCATAATTTAATTTAAGTTTTTTTTTTTTTTTAATTTTATAAATTTAATGTTTTAGTTGAATTAAAGTGTAAATAAATTGTGACAAAAAATGTGCTGCTTCAATATAACTTTTATAGTTTAACTATATTTCTTAGTTATTTTATTTATAAATATCAATTTAAACGAGTCATATTTTTTCCTATTTTTTTATATTTGTTATTCAAAATCCTGATATTTTATAATTAAATATTAACAATCTACTTAAATTTATTTTAACACTTTGTAGTTTACCTGATATCATATAAAAAAAAGATATTAGATAGGGAGAAGACCTTGCAGTAGAGAATTAGATAATGTTAGAGAATAGGTTCTCAAAGATGCACACTGGAAACCAATGCGGGAAAAGAATGTGTGGACCTAAAGGAGGAAGAGTTTAAAAATTAATTGGAAGAAGAATGCTAGTCTCACTAACAGGGAAAGAACCCTACCATGAAGTGGATGACGATATTATATCCGTTTTCGGTTCAGATTTTTGGACTTATTCTTAATAGCAAAAGCTCATTCCTTTATGCAGTCTGTTGGTAAGAGTATAGAACTCACTTTCTTTCTCTGATTTTCCCTCTCAACTTTGATTACTTTTTTTTCAAATGTCATGCTAAAGGAAAAAGGAAGGAAATGCACATAATTCATACCAAAGTTAGGAAAATGAATGTTGATTCAAATCTAAATGTCGACTTGCAACTATGACAATGTTTGACAGTATGTATTTTAAAAATAGTTGTAGAAAGAAGAGTGTCTCTAGCTTTTCCAGTGAAACACACGAAATGATGACCATAGTGGTTAGTCTTGGGGATCTGAACCTGGACAGAAAAATTTTATATAGTATAGTAATAATTATATATATATATATATTATATAGTATATATATATAAATATATATAGTATAGTATATATTATTTATAATATATTTATATTTATATAATAATATATATATATATATAATAATATTATTATAATTTTGTTCACCAACGCTCACGGGCAGGCATTCAAGGACGGGAGGATGGTGTACACTTAGATATCATCAATACTAAATTCGCAGATGGCACAGGGACGCAACTTTTAATGAGAGAGATAATCGGAGGAACAAGAAGATGGAAGATCTTCACGACAGAGTGGCAGGAGCACCACAGCGAACAGCCTGGAGTTACCAATATCAAACAAACTCATGCGCTCTGACACCGCGCCTTTGTGTATCGAGAGTCGTAAATGTGCGGTTGGTACGCGAAGTGGTAGATCCTTCGAAGCTTCCTGCCTCTGCGAGGTACTATAGGAAGAGGATAAAGGCCACCAACATGCGCAGCATGATACGGGGTGAAGGAAAACTGAAAGTACAGAAAGTTTATTATGCCTTATTGCCTTTTGACTCGAGCCCTCTCCAAAAGCGTGTGCAACCCATGACCTCCCCCCAGATATGGAGAGCAGTATCCATACAAGGGGAGGGCCTTGTATAGTGTATGAGAAGAGGAGGAAAAAAAAGTTCGCGTCTAAACCGACAATCCAGTTTCTCTGAAGCCGCGCTCAGCAAACCGTTATGAGTGGGTTTCCCAATAATTTTTTGTTTATGTTAAAGCAAAGTATGTTTTTTATATTTCAAAGGGAAACGCAGAGAACGGTCGAGAGTAGGAAAGTTAGAAAGTGCCTTAGAGCAGGAGATTTGTAGAAGTTGGGTTTTTAAAGTATTGAATTTCACAAGTTTGAGAAGACCCCACCGGAAATTCTATCCAATCAGCGAGAATAGAATCGGAAAAATATTAAGACGGAGGCAATTCTAGGAGAAAAAGAGGGAGCAGATGAAATGAGTGAAATATGAAGAGTCGGAGTCTCGAGCATACGGGTGAATTAGGTTAGATGGGAGGTGAGAAGATATAATGAAAGTAGGAAATAAAGTAGGATAAAAAGAAACCCTAAGGACCATTTTGATAGACAAGAAGAAGTCGCCCATCCACAACAGCCGATATTAAGTTATTTTTAAGTAAGAAAGGAAGGAGGAAACCCAAAAAAGGAGGGAGGCTTGGAGAGCAAGTGAGGTTGCCATACCGTCAAATTGTTTTGGATAGCAAGTGCCACCACCATGTTCCCCGTAGTTCCTACGGAGGAAACCATAAATCAAAATAGTAGCAAAAGTATTCGTCAGTAGACTGAGAGACAAAAGCGTATGGCGATCGGAAGAAGGAATGAGTTCCAGAGGATAATCTAATGAGAGAGTTGAGAAGGGGTTTCATAAAGATTCTTAGATTAGAAGTACAAATGAGAGCTACTAGGGCGATAGTTGAAGGATTCGAGAGGTTCTTTTTTTCGGAATGGATTGGACATGTGGTGCGCTTCAAGCACTGAGGGAAAGCTATTAGTATTGGAATAAGAATTGCTTTGAACGAGGGGCGGGTCAGCAAGAGAAGCACACTCCCTCAAAATCGGGGGAGGAATGCCATCCGAACACTGCATTTCCTAATGTCATAGATTTCAGGGAGACCAGTGCACCGATAAATGTATCACAGCAAGGCTAGGACACTGAGAGAGAGTATAGAAGGTACCAGAAATGTCTAGTTGAGTTAGATGAAATGGAGAACCGATAGATTAGGTCTTTTTCTGGGAGAGTTACAACAGACATCAGATCGAATAAAGGAAGGAAAGACAGATTTACAGAGTTGTTAGAGATGTTGTCGGCAGAGGCCATGAAGAATTTGCCAGTAGAAGAAGACAAGAGTGTTAGAGCACTTTCGTTTGATGAAAGCCGCTTTGCTCGACGAAGATTCCTGCACGATTTCTAGATGAATGAAAATAGCAGAGGTGATAGAACAAGTTTTATCACTCCGGATACGCAACTGTCTCTAGTTGAATGCAGGAGGAACAAGCACGATGAGAAGGAATGACCTGTCATCTCATCAGCAATTACAGGTCCCACCTTATGGGCAGAAGCTGAGGTGCAAAATTCAAGCAATTAATTCCAGGAATAGTAGCGTAGAGCAGCAGGCCTCCCAATCGCGATCAAAGTGGCAGAAAACAAGCTACGGGCAGGATGTAGCTGTTAGAGAGAAAGTATTAACATTAGATTAAGGTTGTGGTACAGATTTACGATAGGAGCGAAAGTGGTGTTTTTTAGAGAGAGAAGGACTAGTGGTGAAAATAGGTGTCAGTGTGTTCAAGAATTGGTTGGACGATCCGTCGGGATTGTGTGTGGGATATTTAATTAGATTGCTCCAGACATTTGAGATGAACTGAATGATATCGGCCTCTCCCACTAGATCATATTAGGAGACCCAACCATCAGTGTTGTTTAATTGAATCCCTAATTGAGAACACTTTATTTGGTTGAGATGTAACAACGTACTCGTAAGAAGTAGGAAGATATTCAAAAAAGGCGTGAACCTTTTGTTTGGAGAACAGTAGCGAAGCACAAGATTATTGTAGAGAGGAAGAAAAGTTTTTAAGCCACAGAACATCGAAGTAGGAGATTCGAGATTCTCGAGCGTGTTCCAGGATGTTTATGTTTAATAGGAATACTCACCTTCAACGGAAATTATGAATAAGTTTTTGGGATATTTCCAATGAGTGAGAATGAATTCTTAGCACTCTGGGTTCAGACAAGAGTGAACGGATTTAGTGGTTAGAGTTAGAAGGTGTATTCACGGATGCAAGTTAGAGTGTAAACCGCAGAGTAAAGTAAATAGAAAGTCCGCGCCTGTGCAAATCTGTCATCCTACACGCACACACAACCACAACGAAACAAAAACAACAGATGAACAAACAGACAAAACAACATTAGGTGAAAAGGATAAAATTATTTGTACCAAAACTAATTTGAAAAAGGGAATTTTAAACGCTAATAAAACTGTATTACAGAATATTGAAAAAATCTAAAAAGTTAACCAACAATTACACATAACTTAAAACCACATTAATCTAACACACACAACTTATACACACGCAGACAAACAAAATACTTAAATAAATGATTAAAACGTAAGCTCTATAAAGTACCCCTAGTATGAAAACCTGCATATAACAATAAAATTTAAATTTAACCTTATATTAATAAAAAAGGTAAATAACCAAAAATCCTATTCTTAAAAAAGAAAAAGTTAAAAATAAAACCAAACTTAGCTTAAGTTTCAAGATGGCAAAAATTCCTCGACAGCAATTTCTTATTTTTAATTTATTAAAGGCATGTTTATAAATGGGTTTAAAGTTGGAGCCAACTAAAGTAATTTTAAAATGTTGGAGTAGGAACAGGAGGGACTAAAATAAAATTAACAGACTCTGCACCGCAAGGAAGACCAAACACACGAAACAACCTCACAGCATGAGCGACAACTATCAATATGATTGATATATACTATATAGTATATATATATATATATAATATAGTATATATACTATAATTATTATATTATAATTATATATATTAATATAATAGATACATAATATAATATATATTTATATATATAATTTAATATATTATATATTAATATATTTATAATATAATATATATATATATATATATATATATATTGGGGTTGAGATGGATTTAGCTCCTTTTGATCATGCTGAATGCGTGGAAGCTTAGAACAAATTTGAAGCTATGTCAAATTTGAATGTCAGTGACGAAACAGTTTACCAAGGCATGGTGCAAGATCTCTGTGTTTTTTAATATAGGCACAAGTTCTTCGAGACTCATTGACAGAGAAATGAATACCATCAGGGCCAAATTTCGTTAGATATTAAAGTTAGAAACATCAGAATGGGCATCTTTCAAGCGCTGTAAGTGAGGTCTTGTCTGACTTTAATTTTTAAATTATTAAGATTTTCCCCCCACCTCTCTTGAGTAACGTTTATGAATGTGACTTTTTCCAAATGATATTGCAGTTACATAGCTCGAAATGATATAAATACAAAATGTAGGAAAGTAAAAAGAACAATTGATTCATTTTTGTCATAACGTTAACAAAATTGAATGCTTAATAAGGAGAGCAGGTTTATGAAATTTCTGTAAGATAGTTTGCTAATTGCTAGCACACAAAACATAAATTTTAGAGATAGGAAAGGTGGGAGAAAGGAAAGATCTAAGGTTGGTATAGCCAATCTAAGTTTTTTTTTCCAGAAATAATTGATAAATGAGTGTGCGAAAAGTATTTTAAGTATATGATTGAAAAAAAATTTGAACTGAGAAAGTTTGGTCATGCAGTGAAAATGAATGAAAAGAGGCAAGTATAGATCCGTAAAATTTTCAGAAAGCAAATAAGTGAATTGCCACAAAGTGGTCGACAGAAAATGTATAGGAAATGATTGAAATAGAGATTGGATAAACTTTGATTAATTAAATGAACTAGATGCGTTCCTTAGGGATAGAGACTAAACAGAAAAGAAGCATAAAGCTGCCCGAATTTTATAACTCCAGTGATAGTTCATCGGCTTTTCCCCCATAGCTAGGAATTGACTTTCTCTGTCTGCAGACATTTTTCCTTTAATCTATCAGTGTATACTTCAAAACAAAATGGCTATAGGACGTTCCAATTACTGTACGGTATCTGCAGCAGATTTGTGGAAGCCTTAAATAAAGTTGCTCAAAAATTTGAGAATCCCCAAAATAAGCATCTGATCGATCAAACTTCAAAAGCTTAAAAAATGTGCCACTTAATGACTTTGGTTGTTGAAATTTTTCATCTGACGAGGGTAATCCAGCCATAATAATATCGTATAGCGCTACTCAAAGATGTAAAAGTACGTACTCTAATATAAAAATTTTTGAAAAAAATCGACATTTTATCATTACGACTTTTTATCTTTCATCTTTTTAATAAATAGAAAAAATAGGCACATCTTTTTTTTTCCTATAAATAAAATACTAAAAGAACATTAATCAAATCTCCAACAGCAATCGCATACTAAAAGAACATTAATAACAAATTTACAGCTACCTAACAATATTTAAATATTTTTCAAATTTAGATTTAACTATTTTTTATCCCTTTCAGATAATAGCGCAGGAACCCAGATAAAGTTCCACCCCACTAAAACAGCGAACAACCAAGAACCGGTTAAGCGAAGGTATTTTTATTTCTTTTAAACGACACTCTTTCTCTAGATGGCCCTATACACAACACGGAATAGACAACTCAACTAATATGTTCATTCTTAGCACCTCCTCATCCAATTTTCTTCAGTATTAACACAAATTCAGTCTCTCGAATGGATTAAATACAAAACCTATCGTACGATATCTTACCACTACCATCAATCTATCATAAAATCCACCTATCATAAAACAAATACAGTACCCGTTCTCACATCGATCTATCCTGCTCCCACACCTTTCTCTCTTATCTCAACACAATACAATATACGCAATCGACTTATCACTGATACAGAACTGATGATAACTACCAACACACCTAACCCATAAAAGTATATAATAACTAAGCTCACACCATACTCCTAAAGTAATAACCACGCCATCACAAACCATATCCGTCATAATCAGACGCACCCACCATACCATGAAACTCACCCTATACACTAAATAATCACCTAACCATCAAAATAACCAATAACCACACTTCCATCACTACAAAATACCCACATTACATCCCGCATAACCGCTATATACCCAATGATATATCCATACGTATACCAACTACCATTATATTAACCTATATCAGACTAGTATATATGTATCTATACAATATATATATATTATTATATATATTTATATATATATATATAATAATATTATATATATATATACTTATATTTATATATATATTATATTTATATTATTATATATATTTATATATATATTATATATATATATAATATATATTATATATATATATAATATTATATTAATATATATATATATATATATATATATATAATATATTATATTATATATACAGACAATGCGGCAGAACACTATTCTATTGTTGATAGGTATAGCACTTCAATTAGATTTGGTTAGCCATTTTCGAGGATAATTTAAACAAATTTTGATACACAGATGCAGACTCTCCAATATTCACATATCAAGAACACTAATAGAAAGGACTTCCTTCAAAATATATAAATGAAATGCAGGCGACACAACTTTCCTGCCTCGGGAAGCAAGAGAGGCAGCTTCCAAAGGTAGTCCTTCATTATCACTCCTCATCAACACTTCGCGAGTTGGAAAGGACGGCCGCCAGTGGTAAGGTTGGTGGAGTCATAGAATTGCCGGTCTGTTTTGATGAACGGTCTTATTTCTTCCTTTTCCTGCAACCTCCTTGGTCTTTTCTCTAATTTACATTTTGTTGAACACCACCTCTCTTCTTTAGATTCTCATCTCTTGTTCTTAGCCGAAATAAAGGTGCTTGAGTACTTCGACAGCAAATGCTACTCAGTTCCCTCCTACTGTCTTGATTCTTAATTCAGCCAAAAGACGGAAGTGTTGTTACAGCGCTTCGCGGGTATATTTACCGACAAACCTGAGTATTCTAAGATTTTCTACTCTATGACCTAAGCTCCCATGTCATTCTATAACAAAAAATTCATATGCTCTGTCTATTTATAACCTAATTCTACTAACTATTCTATATTCTTTAACTATCTAGGCTCCAAATTAGAGCACATCCTCTCTTCTCCTTTGCTATAAATCATTATTTTTGGGTGATTTCAATGTTCACCGCAGTCAGTGGCTTTCTTAAAGATCTCAAAATACAGCTGGTGAATTTGTTTATCATTTCTCTATCCAGAACGACCTTGATTAATTGGTGAAGTTCTCTACTCGAATCCCAGATCGTCTTGGAAATACGATCAACATTCTAAACCTATTCATCACACAACATTCTAGACCTTTTTCTTAACTTCCATTTTTCCTCTTCTTCTGTTAAATTCTTTCCTCCTCTAGATTTCTTCAACCATCTTATCTCTGAATCTTCTCATATTTCTTCAAACCTCCAGTAGGAAAGACCCCATCATGCTACGAGGAAACGTTTTTGGTACTTCGGGTCTGTAAACTGGTTGGACTTGCGGTCAGAGGTCTTTAATTTTCCATGGAATGAGTACTGCTTCCATGGGGGGTGAGGGGGTCCCTCGAAATGTTCAAAACGCATAACCGAAGCGATTCTATCTGACATGAAGGCGGAAATTCTATATTCTTTCCTTTCAACTAAAGCTATCATATATTTTGGTCTAATTCTGCTTATACTCGGGCTATTCGCCGCAGGGACGCTGCTTTTAGATATTACCGTCGTCTTCTAACTCCATAAACTCTTTCAATTCATAATTTCATCCCGTAATCTATTCTCCGTGACACTAAAAACTTTTTTTTTCCGTAGAAAATACAATTATCTTTTTGGTTCTTCTTCTTCATGCCCTTTCTGGTATTCTGCTAACAATGTCAACTCTAATAATGCCTCTTCCTCTTTCCCTCCTCTAGTAGCTTCGGATAACACAACTGCTATTTTACCTTCTGTTAAAGCTGAACTCTTCGTTCAAACTTTTGCAACTAACTCCACTCTTGAGGATTTAGAAGCAACCCTCTTTATCCACCTCTCCAAATCATTTATGCCTAACATCGTAATTTCTTCAATAAAAGTTTTTCCTGCACTCTCTCAACCAAACAGTAAGAAAGCGTATGGTCCTGATGGAATTCCTCCCGAGGTTCTTAAGACTTATGCTTCTGAGCTTGCTTCCTGCAGTAGTAAACCTTTTTGTCTGTCTTTCCACTTCGATCTTTACCTCCTGCTGGAAACGTGAGCTCATTCACCCAGTGCCGAAAAAGGGGGGACCTCTCAATCTTCTAACTATGGTCCAATTACTTTAATCTCTATTCTTTTTAGTTTTTGAATCTATCCCCAACATAAAGATTTGAAAACATCTTATTTATTCTAATCTAATCTCTGATGGCAAGTACGGCTTTCATAAGAAACGCTCTACTGGTGATCTCTATTCTCTCCTCTCTGATTCTTGATCCTCTGCTATTCGGCATTCCGATGAATCCTTAGCTGTGGTTCTAGACGTACTGAAAACATTTTATTGTGTCTGGCGCAAAACTTTGATTTTTAAACTTCAATCTTACTGTATCTATCCTTCTCTTTGTGGCCTCTGATTTCCTTTCCGGTCGTTCTATAGCAGCTGTTGTAGATGGCCACTATTAATCCTTTAAATCTATTAATAGAGGTGTTCCTCAAGGTTCTGTCCTATGCAGAACTTGTTTTCTACTTTTAATTAATGACGTTTTCTCTATCACTTCGTCTTCTATCATCTCCTATACTGATGACTCCATGTTTCATCGTTCCTTCTAGTTTTGGAGTAGACTCATTCAACATCAATTAACTCGTGCCAGCATGGTGGCCTAGGAGCAGCTGACCTCTTATACTTCTTGTATTTCAATTTGGGGCATAGAAATCCTGGTACTTTTCAATGCCTTTTTAGGTGAAAAAGATGAAAAAAGGTGAAGAAACTGTGTTTTTCAAACACAGTTTCTTTACCTTTTTATTCGACATAATCTTCCACACATAACTATTATAACTTCTTCGAAAACAAGCAACCCAAACCTTTCTATATTTTAAATATTTTTTTACTTTTCTTTTTCTCGTGACATTAATTATAAGAATCAAATTAATTCTTCTTCTAAACAAACTTCAGAGAAGGTTGGGGACTCTAATGAACCTTCGGAACTTCTCATCAGTTAGTTGCTTTCTCTCTGCGGGGGCGTTGTTCACATATCTAGAGTGGTTCCACAAGCACTGTTCTTGATAAGGTGCAGTCTATGGCTTTTCGAGCTGTTAACACTCCTACTTTCACTATTTCCCTCGAATCTCTACCTAGCCTTTGAACTATTGCATCAAACTCATTATGCTATTGCGATTTCAATGGACACTGTTCTTCTGAACTCTCTAGTCGAGTTCCTTCTCCTTTGAAGAGAACTCGTGTGACACGTGTGACACGTGTGACACGTGTGACACGTCTTTCCACAGAGTGTCATCCATTTTCTATCCATCTCTTTGACCCCGATTTAACCGCTACCCTTAATCTTTCATATATATTTCATATATATTCCCTTCATTTCTTCTCAACGTTCTTCGTACACTTTCAAAGCAAAATCTGCAATACCACTCATAGTCATTATACCACGTTTTTGTCTATATTGATGATATAACCTTTACGCCTTAATTTACTTTCTCTTTATGACTACGATTAATGTGGTACTAAACATTAGGCAAATTAACTTCCCTTCCTTTTACAATTAACATGGTATTTTTATTATGAAAATCATTCCGAGGGTTATTTATAAATATTAACTATAATATTAATTCGACTGTCCCATTTATATTAGTGATGAATGATTTTTAACTAAAGAAATTACAAATAATAAACTATATTTGATATTCTTTTAATTAATTATTATATTAAATATATTTCGCATTAAAATAAAATGTAAAAAAACTTAATATTTTTCTATTGAAATAATCTGTAATATGATTAATACTCAATACTAAGCAAAATATTTATCAAGATTTAATATTCGGTATCATATTATCAGCCAATAATATTCTTCAATATTATTATTATTCTTCATTTTTATTCTTTATATTTTATTATTAATCCCTCTGTTATTTTAATTTCTAATTATTCATAATAAACTGTCCATCATGTTATTACTTATTGATATCATAAAACTTTGTTTATATTAAGTTTATTATCTCTTTCCCAAATCAGATGAGTGATTGAGATTTAGAATACTCAAAATTAGTTATCACTTTATCTCTATGACTTAATCATCTAATTGATAACCAATGTTATGACTAATCCAAATTAAATCATATCTTAAGCGTTCGTTTTAATTAATAAAAGGCACATCTTCTGATCATTTACATTTATTCATTCAAAGTTACCTAACAACTTTTCAAAGTCTTTTTTAATTAAATGATTCTGCTATATTTTACATTTAAAAATTTAGTCTTTATCATTTTATTGCTATTACTTTGAGATGTTTATTTCTCAGTTAAAAAGTTTAGTCATTATCCTTTAATAGGTTAATTTTATTAATTATATTATTATTATATTATTATTATATTTATTTTAATATTATTTTTATTATATTATTATTATTTTATTATTATTATTATATTATTATTATTATTATTATTATTATTATTTATCTATTATGTATTATTATTATTATCTATATTTATTATTATTATTATTATTATTTATTATATTTATTTATTATTTTAGGTATTCTATTCTTTTCACTAGTCTGCTCAGGGTTTTTTAATTAATAAAAGGACATCTGACCATCCAACACGAACAACACCACAAACAACGTACACTTCTGTACAGATATGGAAAACTGACTCTCTTTTATCTCACTTTGTAGATGCTGAAACACAACACAATACCGAGGTTGTTACGTGTGTTTTTCTCTGAAGGTTATGCATTCACATAAAGTATCCTTACAAATTTCATATAAAAGAATTTTTGATAGAAGACATTATTTTAGAGGAAATAGGTTGATGAGATGCTTTTAGCCCTTACAGTAAACCTTTTTACGGAAAAAACATTTTTCCGACCCCGGGACAAACTACTAGCCCCTACCTTACCAGAAAAGCGTACTTTTCTTTTGCAGGGGCTTTTTTTAAAAAGCCCTAATATGCCAAGGCTACGATTTTTGTGACACAAAAATATAGGTATTATAAATATAATGTATATACCCAGTATAACCAAGAATCGAGAATCAATGTTATTATGTTACTTATCTTTTTTATTTCTTTTGTTAGTAGTTGAACTATATCACATGATCATAATTTATGTTAATCGAGTATATACTAGATGAAAAAACACACAACGACTCTGTTTGCCAGATACAGCTTAGGCAAGAAGATGTAGACTATCCCCCTTCTTCACAGGTACTCCACAGGCTTGCATGCACACATAAAAATTATTTAGGCATACTATGAGTTTCCAAGCAAATAGTTACTGAGTATGACTTAGGGTATTACAACACATTTTCAGTTATTAAAGCCGCAATAGTTGAAAGAGTTTACAAAGAACTAATAACACTAACTACGAAATTAGCATATAGGTATTTCACAATCAGTAGATTGGATATTTAAACTCAACATGATCTGTGTGTTCGAATCACCTTGCATAAATATTTTATATCACTCATGAGCCCTGGTTGCTTCTCTCTCTCTTTTAAATCGGTCTTATCATAAGGAACACACTTAAGAATAGTATAGAGATAGTTGAAGACAAATGCCACACTTTCGTACCTTATCTCACAAAT